>VYXC01007095.1:3322409-3423849 GCA_013397175.1 Platysteira castanea
CAAAGTAACGTTTTAGCTTTCTAGAAAGAGATGGCACTGACATATTTAATGGCTAGAGCACTTCTATCACGCACAGGGTTATCTAGATCAAAATTAAATCAGTATGCTCTTCATCTAATTGCATGATTCTGCCACATGCAACTGTAAAAATAATTGATTGCTTCATTTTTCAGGGATGCCTCATAATGGATTTAAAGTGGAAGTGTCCTAAGGAATAATTCTTCATCTGGTGGATGAGGTTACAAGTTGGTTACATGGTGACCATATCATCATTTCGTCATTGCCAGTACAGATTATTCTATGCATCGGGCTGAAGAGTTTAATCTCCTTCCTTGCCCTGAATGTAAAAACAACCAAGTGAAAATTGATGGTATGAAATATTTTTATCAGGGTCCTCCTTTGTGGTAAATATTTACATTGTCTTGTCTTTTTCGTTCTACATTTACTTGTCTTTTTAAGTAGTTTTTCTCCCATAAACACAAGGGCACATATGAGAGCTGAAGGCCCTAATATTATTTTGGGTCTTGAAAGTTTGACCAGAGGCAGAAGTCCTTTGTAGCAGCCAGGGGAAGTGCTGATCTCTGGGATCAGATACTGGGCGTGTCCCCAGACTTGATGATTGCTTAAACAAAAGGTGTGCACTTGCTCAGAACAATTCAATAGTAAGGATGCTGTGTTCACCCTGAATAAAAAGATTTCTGGTTTCCACAGGCAGCCCACTTTGTCTTCACATTGGAGAAGTCATAGATGGTGTTGATATGAAGGCAGAGGTTGATCTTCTGACCAGAAATATACTTAGTCAAGGAGAAATTGAAGATGCCTGTTATGGACAAAATTGATGCCAGTTTTTCTCTTTCGATAGATTCAGAGGACACATTGAAGTGAGTAATTTTTAATGCACTTGCTTGTAGGTGGTTTCAGATAGTTCCTTTCCTGGTTTGTAAAGAAGTGATATAAAACATCAAATTACTATTGTGTGTGTGAGAAAAAGTATATTTGTCTATGAAAAAGGGGAAAGTTTGTTAGCCTGTCTTGCAAAACTAGACTTGCAACGAGGCTGTGCTATTTTCTTCAGGAAGTCTGCATAAATATGCCCTTCTGGGGGATACCCTTTGAGGGGATTCTTTAGCAGCACAGCTGTCAGCAGGGCCCGTGTGAAGTTAGTTCCTGAGGCGTCACTGAAGAAATCGCGGCTCCTGCAGAGCAAACCTGCCCCCTCCCCGGCTCAGAGAAGCGTCACCCTGCTGTGCTCTGCCCTCCTCTTGGGTGTCTCGCGTGTTCGGGGTGGAGGCGCAGCCTCGCTGCTGCAGGGGCTTTGTGTGGAGTCGCTCCCGTACCAGGCAGTGGAAGCTGGGGAGCTGTGCAGGTCTGGGCTAAAACCGCTTGGCAGTGGAAGCTGCCAGGAAATAGAGCCTGGTGGCAAACGCTCCCCCTTCCTGCAGCTGGCAGGAGCGCCGTGTCTGCCATCGCTATTGCTAAACGCCGCACACGCTGCTGGCAGCTGCTCCTTGGCACCCCGTGCCTGTAGGTGCGGACTGGCACACGGCTCTGCAGGTCCTGAGCTGCTCTGCGTGGAAACAGGGAGCTCACACTTCCTCCCGGGACCGGACCGCCTTTCACTCTGCAAAAATATTGCCTAATGGGAGAGGGAAAAAAACAAAACCGAACCTATTTTTCTTTTTTGTGTGTGCTTCTATTGTAACGCCTTACCTGGCTCTACATTTGTCTCAACAGATCCTAAGGAATTTTAGCTCTGTTCACATGTCAGGAGTGGAGTTAAAAAACGTGGGGCAACAAATCCTGGGCAGTTACCCTGTGCATTTTCACCTGGCTGAGGATGTGGATGAGAGAGGAGGATGTGAATGCCCAATGTAGCTCGATAACCTGGCTGCCCACCCCTGCTTCTCCAGGTGTGTTGCCATGCATGGAGCTTGTGGCCTTCTGGTAGGAGACATATTTTATTAATAACAAGTTCAGTTCTTTGCATAGCCAGGGCTAAAGAGCAAGAGCCATTTGTGATGCAAAGAGAAATCAGAATATTGAAATGAGCCATCTTCTTCCCATGGAATGTCCTGACTTCTTGTTTGCCAGAGTTAAGACTGGTCCTCTGGTAATGCTCTTTGAAATAAGTGTCAGGTTCTCAGCACAGCCTAATTAATATTATCAGATCAGTTATAGTGTGATCAGATATAATGAAATCTTTGCCATGGTAATTCTGGACAGTTTGTGATAACTGGAACTTTCATTTAGAATTAAAACAATGGAGTTTAAATGGAGCTGACTGAAGCAACAGACATTTAATTTGCAATAGAGATAAAAAAGACAGGCTTGTTCAAGTCAGGGCAGCATGAAATATATCCCAAAACATTCACATGACAAAACGAATGAAATACGAGCAGGACAGACCCAAATGGTCCCTTCAGTGCCAGGAAAGTCCTCAGGAACCTGGCTTTGACCTAGATCCTCACAAGGGCATAGTGAAGAGGAACTTAAAAGAAAAAAAAATGGTCACAACAAAAGTCATACGTGTCCCAGCTTGAAGAGAGAGATTCCTGCTCCAGTACCAACATGTTGCTGTGTGCTCTGCAGGACCCCGAGTGGCATTTTGGTGAGCATTTCCTCATTCACTGGATGTGTGCTCAGGCAGACACTCCCTGACTTCTGTGCTTTTCCTGACAGCTTTTTCTCAGCCCTGGACATGAAGCTGTGTAAGACACAACATAGATGTGGTCTGTGTGTGAAAGGGTTCCCTGAAAGAATTCATGGAAATGTAATACAGGACCTGGAGCACCCTTCATGTGTCCTAAACTTGATTTATATTGTTCAAATCACTCACAATTATTGACTGCCTTCTCATATTTGTGATTTGCCCTGTCTGTAGAGCCTAATTCTGTGTACAGAGTCCTTAGGTTGACAGGAGGCTTGTCCAGTGTGTGTGGATGTAGTTTAACTTCCTTTCTTTGCCTGTGGGTATTAAACCTCTGGAATTGAAGTAATGTGTCTGGGATGAAAAATTAAGCCTTATGCTAATAATGGTCCTTAGAAGAATGGTGTCTGGGCTTGCTCGTTATCAGAAGGGAGGTAGTCAGGGGTTTATCTGGATGTGTGAGGTTCAGTAGTTCTATCAAGAAACCAAGGGAGATCCAGCCCTGCTCATGTGACTCTGAGGGCTTTGAGCACATGAATCAGTGAGTAGATTTTATAGTAAAGATTAAATATGTGATTCTTTGAAAGAATTATGTGGCTTTGATATACAGTCATTAAAATGAAGAGTAGTTAAAATATAATAAAAAAGCCTTACTTTGAAAGAATTTTAAGTAATTTGCGGTTCCAGAGAACAGCATGTGTATCAGAGCAAGGCAGTTAAATAACACAGACAGGTACCTGCTTCAGCACCAGATTATGAAATTCCAGCCCTTGAGGCAGAGTAGACCAGAGATGAGATGAGGTTTCCCCCCTCCCATCCTGAGGTTTTAGACGATGTAATTTTAGATGTACCACATTGCCAGAGTGGTTTGTGCTCCTCTGCGTTCAGGTCATGCAGAGCTGTCTGCACTCCCCTTCTCCATCTGCTGCTCTGTGCCAGGCTTGTGCTGCTTTGCAAGCCAGCAGCAGCTTGGGTTCCTCACGGGGGCTGGGAGCAGGCTGGGGTGTGCTCGGGGCCGGGCACACGTCGGGCGTGCGCAGACTGCTGGAGACTTTCGTGTCTGATGTCGCAGTGCATAAAGGTCACGTATATTGTGTTGCTGAACTATATATAATTCAGTGTTTGGAGGCATCTTGACCATCTGGTGTTGGCCACAGCAGCAAGGCTGCAGCCTGTGTTGGGGACAGTGTTTCATGCTGGCACATACAGCAAAATGCCACCGTGACAGTGCTGCAGGTGGGTGCCTCTCCAGGCTTGGGTTTTCTATCAGGGATATTCTGGAACTGATCAGTTATTGGGGTTCTGTTCTGATGGCATGGACCCTTATCTTTCAGTGCAAATGTAAGTGATCTTTAAATCACATTAGTCCTGGTCACGAGAGTGATCACTACAGTTTCGTGCATGTAACTTTTCCGGGCTGCCATGCAGTTCTGAAGCTGGGACTAATCATATTAATTAAAGCTAAAATCTGGTTTTGGATACAAGTCTGTCTTTTCATGCAGCCGTCTGAAGCACAGATAAGCCAAACTGCAGCTAAATGCAGAAGAACGAAACTCTACAATCAAAATGCTGTTTAAAACAATGAGCAGTCTGTTGTTGTAGTTTTCTCTCCAAAACTGGTCTTCCATGGCCTCCTTAGCACAGCTTCTGCCCATCATTTGGGAGGGTGGAAGTAGCCAGGCTTACTGACCTTAGCAGGCTGGCAGAGACGCTTGCATTTTTGTCTAAACCCATTTCCTATCTGTATTTCCAAGACTCAGCTGGCCAGGAGGGACACACTCAGTGTCACTTCTCTGTCACCCTCCCTGTGGCTCCCTCCAAGGTGCTGGACCCCCGTGCAGGGTCCTGGTGGATTTCCTACACTCTGTCAGTAGGAACTGGGTACCTGGTTGTGTTGTGCCTCACTTTTAGCTTTCCTTTGGACACCTCACTGGGGCCGAAACAAGAGCAGCAGATGACAAGTTTGAGGGGTGACTGCCAGGAAAACAATGAAATCCAGCAGAGCTATACCTATGGGGACTGTAGTGGTTGTGACTCCAGATGTTATGTGCAGTTGCAGCCCATCAAGGGGAAATTACAGGATATGATTCCATGAAATGGATTTGTTTCAAGTATCCCTCAGTATACAAAAATAACCAAGTAGGTTAATATTAGTTAATCTTGCAGTCTTGCACAGACATAACTGACGTCAACAGGAATTTTGTATGCCTGAAGAGGGAATATAAATGCTGACAGGGATCATTTGAGTACAAAGTTGAGGTTTCTGTAAGATTTAGTAACAAATAGCTGGTATTTTAACTAGCCTGATTTAGTATTTACATTTGAAAGAAGGATTTCTGAATTTATCTTCATAAGGCTGTACATCAAAGGAGGCTTGTGCTAAGTCTTTTTGGTCAAATTAGGGTTTAATGCAATATCCCTGAGCATGTCAATTAATATTAAATACACTGAAATAGTCAAATACCATCTCTACCCAAGCTGATCATTACAGGAAAGAAGTGGCCCCGCACCTGCTGAGAATGGAGGAGAAAGAATGGGAGTCTCATTAATATAAATTACTTTGCATGGTGCATTTTAAAGAACATCTTATTTAATTTTGGAAATGCTGCAGTCACAAAAATTTCTAGATTAACCATGCTGATTTGTTGGTTTATCATGCGAGACACACTTATCTTTATGTATCTTTACGTAGATATTTACTTTATGACACTGAATCAAACATTCTCTCTGAGAGCTGAGGGTAGTTTTAAATCCAGTATTTTGCAATTTTCTCTTAATTATGCATGTAACCTTCCTCAGGCTAATTTTGAGATCAGTCCACAGTTATGCACACTGCCTGTAGCTCAAGTCAGCTCCAGGACTGAGGGAGGCACCTCTCTCTGTGACAGGAGGTTAGCAGTGTTTTTATACCTGGTCTTTATTACCTACTTGCAGAAGATGTTATCCAATGAAGTAAGACAACAGCTGACAATGTTTTCATAGCTATACCTGGCTTCTGTATGTACCACTACTGATCTTCCCTCTGAAAAAAAAACTCCTTACTGGGACAAACATCAAAATTATGTCTCCTTAATCTTCTGCTTAATGGGCCATTTGCGGCTTGCACGGATATTTGTTTTGTTTTTCACGTAGAAGCTTCATAAATTCATAGAGAATCCCCTAACTCCTGCCATTGCCCCTGAAGTTTCAAAAAACAAATGAGAAGTTTCACTTTTCAGACATTTTCCAAAGCTGCTTAACTTGAAAAAAAAAAAAACAAACAACCCTTGGATTTCCTTCAGCTGCATTGAACAGAGCATGGATTTTGTGTTAATGTTCTCATATAATTTACAATAGTTTCAGCATGTGGCTCCATAAATGACCATGTCTGACATTACTAGATGGTTTATTTTCCTTAAAGAGTGTCATTAAAAGGTTGTGTGGAGTTTTAAAGTCAGTAGGAGAGTTGTGGCTCAAGTCCAGGGCAGTGCTATGAAAATGTATCCCTTCCTGTTTGGTAACTGCTTAGGATCATTTTGATTTTGATTTTCAGGGCTGTCAGCAAGTTCCGGATTGCAAATCCAAACAACAGCTTAATAGAGAATGCAGCGGCTGGTGCTCAGGTAAAACCATTTAATGGCAGAGCTATGCTTTGCCTCCACTTGCCAAATATTCTACATTTAGTTATTGATGTCAGGAACATTAAGTTTTTAGTAAGACATAAAATTTGGATATGTATTTCTGCAGCCTTTTTCTCTGTTAAGAACAAGTATTTGCCTATACTTCTCCACTGATTTATCTCACAGTTGTGCCTAGAAATGGTGTGTGTGTGATATCTCTTAGAAAACGTTGATTTTTATTAGTAGTTAATAGTTAAATGCCTCATAAAATTTTATATTTCTAAATATGAATACATGCTCTCTCCTTATTATTATCTCTTATGTTTACCCCAAACACGTTTGTGTTTTATATGCCTGTATAGACCTGGCTGTTTTCTAATAAACCACCTGAACTCCACCCACAATAAATGCAAATTTAAAACCCTTGTGTGAGTGCCCTGGGGACCTACTGTGCATGCCAAAGGATAAGCTGGCAGGTGTGGGAGTTGTGGGCTGCTGCGTGTCCCCCAGGACCCACATGTTTGACAGGCTCAGGTCAGAAATCTGGCCAGGACAGCGTGAACAGCTGAACTCCCAAGGTGACCTGTACCATTAATTTCAGTGCCCCACTTCTCAGACCTCCTTTTGTCTTTTAGGATGTCGGGATATGGGACCTCTTCCACCAGCCCCTCACCAGACAGCCTGAGGGAAGATATCCACAGGGACAGGCTGAACATGGCCCCTTGGGAGTGTTTCACAACAGAGCCCACTCCAGTTTCAAGGCATGTGCATTGTTTTTATGTTTCTGTCAGTATAATAGTATGGCATTGTCTGTGTGTGCTGCTCTGTGATGGCTGTGAGTGTTTCACATTTTGATAGAGGTCTTTTTAAAACTGTGTCAAGACACAATCAACTTTTGAAGGCTATGTTTGTTCTAAATATTAAAGAGGGAGCTGAGCAGGATGAAGATCCCATTCTGGGCACTTCAGTTGGGTGGCTGTGCTAGAGGGAATGTGCCCAGGCCATGTGTACACCTGCTTCTAAGTGAGACTTAAAGAGAGACAGGCAGGACACTCAGTTGTTGGCCACAGTGATGCCAGGATACAGGGGGATGAGGAGAAGTCATTTGTGCCAAGGCTGGCTCAACACCTCTGAAAAATGAGACCAAAAATTCAAGGGTCGTTCCAAGAAAAGCACTTTCCCCCAAATATACTGTTGACATGAAAACATAACCTGTAAGATACAAAAGGCATTTTAAACTAGTTTCACAACATTCTAGATTGAAATTGGTTCTGTTCTCTGTGCTTTGTATATTTTACATCTTGCTCCATGGCAGCTGCTGCTCCAGCCCAAAGCCTGTAAGTTAGCTACAGCAGCTCATGTTCTCTTCTGACTGTCGGGGGACTCGTCACTCGTTATTTAAAGCCCTAATTCTTAGCAACACTCTTTTTCCAAAAAGTTATCGAGAGCTTGGCAGGGTCTCTTACTGCTTTCTGCGAGGGGGAGAGAAAGAGAGAGTGGGAGTTCAGAGCCTTGCTTTGGGTCAGAGGAGAGCCCAAGATGCTGATGGACAACATATGGCAGGGCAGGCTCTGTCCTGGCTGCAGCGTGCTGCATCCTGGGCTAATGTCACCCTGAGCGGTGCCAAGTGACACCGAGAGGGAGGAGAGAGCCCCGGCTGCCCGCGCTCCCGTGCCTGCACGCACCGGCCTTTGATAAAATCTTTGGTCCCTGCTGAGTGATCTGTTAAAGTAATTGGAGGCGTGTGCATTTCCAGGCTGGTTTGTTTATTGGAAAAGGAGTA
The DNA here is from genome assembly GCA_013397175.1 of Platysteira castanea. NCBI lineage: Eukaryota > Metazoa > Chordata > Aves > Passeriformes > Platysteira > Platysteira castanea. The sequence continues at coordinate 3,330,439 of VYXC01007095.1, forward strand.
AAGACAACGAGAGCCAGCGCTGGAGGTCCCAGGGAGTATCTCGCTGTCGATAATGCCAGGTAAGCACATGCTGCACAGCTCGGTGTTTTGGATGGTTGTACCTCGTCTTGGCTTCTGCACTGCATTTAGCAGATCATTAATGCCTCATTATGGCTGGAGCATCTGAAAAAAACACACACGCTCTCTCTCTGATGCGCAGAGGCAACTATTCCATAGCTATGCACTGGATTGTTTGTGTTGTTGCTGACCAAAAAGGACACCCGTGCGCTTGGGGTTGAGAGGACTAAGCAGTGAAGCATGTGGAAGTGGATCCAGATCCCATTAGTGCATTAGCGGGTTTGTAAACTCTAACATTTATTACTAATTGCTCAGAAGAACTTGCATCTGAAAGGTTCTGCAAGAGGCTGCCGAGACTGGTCTAGGATTAATGAGGAAAATAAGCAGCCTCAAAGGTTTTTGTCAGCTGCTTTGAAATGTCTGAGCTTCCTTTCGCAGAGTGGAAGCAGGTAAATTAAGGCCATTTGCTCACCCACTGCAGTCCTGTGGGTCTGTGTGCGGAGGCTGAGAGAAATCAGCTGCTGCCCCTGGTCAAGCCTTGGCTTTTTCCCTCCTCTGTCATACCCTATTAATGAGATGTTCCCATAAGGCTGAAAGGAAAGGATGACTCTGTGTCCCTTGTGACACTTCCCTGCCAGGGTGACGCCCTCGGGCACCACGGAGACACGTGCCTTGGTACCTCACCTGGAAGGAGTAGGGGCTGAGAGTGGACTCAGAAAAAGCAACAGTGATTTTTTTTCCCCCAAACACAGCACGAACCCACCATTAACAGCCACCGTGGCAGGAAATAGCCTGAGAGTAATTGAGATGCACCCAGCTCCCAGGGAGAATCTTTTTTGCTTTTGGCAGCTTCTCTTTCAGCAGACACAGAGGCGTATGGGGCCTTGGCCTGTACATGCAAGGAGAGCAGCTCCAATTACTCTGTTATCTTTGCTGAAGGAGATTCTTGAAAGTGTCTAATTGATTTTCTAGCATCATACAGGGATTCTCAATGGGCCCTGTAAGGACATCTACAAAAGGATCCAAGTGACTTGGGAAAATTGTTTTCTATGCCTCTAAATCACACTGAATCAAATTAAGGAGTAGCTGTGGGCCCACTGGTGTCAAGTGAGAAATCACCTGCTCATTCCACCTGGGCCAGAATTTCAGCCTTATGAATGTTTCTCATTTTCTGCTTTACATAAAAGCTCAAAAGTAAAATCAGGCTCATAGCCTGACTCTGATTGAGGGCCTATCACCTCTTTAGACCCACCAGGCCAATAACTGGAAGCCAAACAAGATCTGCTGGGCATTACAGCCTCCGTCTGAAGTTGATTCCTGTGTCTCTTGCGCTGCATTAACTAAGATTCTTTCTTCAGGTTTCGCCCACATCAAGAGGCTGATCCTGAAAAGCCACGAGTTGCTCCCGTGATTGATGGTCTTATTGCTCTTAAAAATAATGACCACAGGACCTGGGCCAGGGGTGGTGACATTATTTTCCACAACTCAGGGTAGGTTACTGTTTTGTCATTCCCCCCACAGCAGACATAAATAGGTCTGTAGGCCAAATTCACTGCAGACATTCCTCATCATTTACACCACTGTGTTTCCTCTGTCCCAGGTTTTCAGACAATGGGATTGGACTCACTCTGGCAAGGTAATTTCTTAAAATTGATCTTCTTCCCATTTTTTTTCCCCCCCAATGTAACATGCTCAAGAATGGAAACTGAGACGCTCCCCTGGTGATTAGTGTAAGACAGGAGAAAATCTCACATTTCCCCTCCTGGACCACATCAAATCTTCCCTGGGCAGCCATAAATACAAGGGCCAATTTAGCCTTTCATTCTCTTTGCCTCAGCACTCCTGGGAATACATTGTAATTGCTGAATATTTCCTGCTGAACGGGAGGTCCTGGACGAGAGGTCCTGATGCTCAAACACGAAGCTACCTTGGCCCTAACTTGCCAGTTTCTAAACATACTTCAGAGCAGGCTGTTAGAGCAGTGCATGCACCTTTTTCCAAATTACAGACACAAATTCAATTGTATCTCTGGTGTAATTAAAACTGTTAATTAATTAGTGTGCTGTGCTGCTTATTTACGTGGTGTTTCTTTGCTTGCAGTGATGGGACTTTCCTGACAGACGGCTCCAGCACGGAGGTTACGGGCTCCATTTTTATGGAGAAAGCAGCAACTTTGGCTCCCAGGGAGGCCAAAACAGCTACTGGGGAAAAGGGGCAAATGGAGAATACAGAACACTGCCCAGAAACAAGTGAGTTATTCTTCTGCCATTTCTTCTTGGCGTTAATTTAGGGTAGAAGAAAAGCCTCAGGAATTAATGCAGCTACCAATGAGTAATTTATACCAGGTGCTTAAAATATTGTTCAGGCCAGAAATAATAAGCATCCAAATAAACTCACTCTTCAGGCCAACTGCTTGAGAGCATTCTTGACTGAATGTGTTTGATTTAGTTTTCTCCCTGGTCTATTAGTCAGTGGAGAATGGATTAGAGAACCTGACACGTGCCAAATGGCTCTTGTGTGGTGCTCCAGTGGTGCAGCACCAAGATGAGGGTGCAGCTCCCACACACCATGACACCCTCCCTCCTGTGGGCATAGCTGGGCAAACACGGCCAGTTTGAAAAAGGAGAAACCATTTTTCATTATAGCAGCTTTTTTATTTTTTTTTTGATAGCTGAATGTTATTTTCTGTTTTCAGCATCACAGCCTCCTCTCTAGCAACCAGAGTGCCTACACACATCCTCAAAGTAAATTGTGCTGCCCTAAGCCTAAATTCTGCTTTAATGTACATTTTTGGTGATGCTTACCAATTATGAAACCTTCTGTGAGGTATATAAAATTAAGAAATAAGCAGTTGTAATTAGACATGTCATACACACAGCCCTGGCTAAACACGACTCGACCATGAGTGACAACAGGAATGGAATCTTGTAGGACAGCAAGAATAATCAGAGCTATCCTCAGTTGTTATTGGTGTTTTTGTTTAAATTGAAACTGCAAAAAAACTCCTTTGCAGTTCAGAAAAGCTCTAATTATGCTGTTAAGCAATGTACTCTTGGGGAGGAGTATGACAAAACATCTGATTCCTGTCCTTTTGGTACTTGCTTCCAAGGAGACACTTGCATCCAGGAAGTCTGCCTGATATCACTTTTTGAGTCATACTGATGTTTTCGTGAGAAACCCATCTGCCCTGGAACAAGGAACCTGATGGAAGTGCTGCCCCACACAGCCCTTTGGGTCTTTCTTGTGGAGGTGAATTCCTGGGTGGCTGAAGACAAGGGCTTTGAGCTGCTTTACCCCAGCTTACAAGCTTTAGGCAAGACTATGAGTAATGTTTTTTTGTTGTTTTTGAGCCTCATCCTGCAGAGGATGTTCAGCAGAATTTCATCATTCACTTGTGATGAGTTTTCAGATCCCAGTTTTGGGAAAGAAAAGGAGGTTTAGCTACTTGTTAATATCTTTCTATGCTGCCAGGAGACATGGAGTTTGCCCAAGCTTTTTACACCGCGTTTGTGTTTAAATCCAGGACATTCCCTACCTGTGGATTCCAGATTTATGATGGGCCTGTCAGGATGGCAAGATGCACTTTCAAGATGTTCACCCTGACTGCTGACAGACACTCAAGTGCCATTGGGTTCTTCATGAGAAACTCCTGGCAGATCAGCAGAACGAAGTCTCACAGATCCTGATGGAGAAAAGTGTGAGTGAGAGAAGCAGAAATGTTTGCTGTTAGACATGAAAGGTTCTGAAGTTTTTAGCAGTGGTGAGAAATCTGTCCTAGAGCAGGGTTTCCAGGCAGTGATGTGTGTTACATGGTGCATGCCATCAATTAGTTTTGAAACACTTTTCTTCTTCGTAATGAAGGTTACTTATAGGCAAGTGAAATGTGAAGGTATCTTGTGCCTGGGCAGACACACACAAAGAAATCTACATTGGGAAAGGTTTCACCTTCTAACCAGAAGGCCCAGAACACAACTCTTAGCTGGTGCAGCACTGCCAGCTGCTGAGGACCTGGTGAGGACCTGGCCTCAGAGGTTGAGAGGGTCCCACATGGGATATCAGGAGCCAGTAAGCTGCAAAACAGTCCTACAGAAATAGCAAATGCACTGAGAAGCAAAGCCATGACCCAGTTTCTGAGATCAGCTGTGAAATTCCTGTTGAGCACAACAGGGACTTCCCTTGAGCTGTGACAGCAGAATGGGGCTCTGTATCTCTGCCTTGGCAGAAGCTGTAGGATGCTGAGCAATTCCAGTCCTTGTCCTGGATTCCTGCAGGGATCATGACTCTGGAGACTTAGCTTGGGAAATGATGGATTCCACCTGGCCCTCTCCCAGGAGCCATGACCTCTCCTTGGCTTTGTTCAAACAAGGTCCACAGTTGTTAGGGTGTCCATGAACTGTAGTAACTTTGGCTTGAGGTTTAGCTTTATCTTGAGGAAAATTTCCATTGCTCTGAGGCTGACCAATATCACTCCCTCTGGCAAGCAGAGAGTTTATCTGTCTCCTCTCTGGTGCACTTTAGACCAACAGCCAGGGGGTATTTCATGAAAAGATGACGTTGATTGCAGTCACTTGACTGCTCCTCCAAGGAAAACATGGTCTCTGTGCATTTTGATGAGGAGATCTTAGTTACCTGAGATGTGTTATGGACCTTTGGAACAAGGATAAGGGGTAATTTGCTGTACCTTCTTCATGTGTTCCCTTGGGGAAATGGCTATAAGATCATCATGGGGAACATTAACAAGAAAATCAACCTGGAACTGGGGAGGGGAGCTTAGAGAAAAGAAAGTTTCATCAGTGGAGTGGAAGAGTGGAAAATTTCCTCCAGTAATAGCTGTAGGACTGTTCAGCAGAATGGGTTTGGACAGATGATATCTGTGCACGTTAGCAAAAGGATGATTATACCTTGAGTGGCCAAAAATGCAGCTCTGGTACACAGTCACAACATTTGAGGCCAACGAGCCTGTTAAATCTGCAGCATTTTCTGTTTGAGAGGCAGTTTAGTACAGCAACACCTTCAAGATCCAAGGTTTTCAAAGTAAAAATGGTCAGAAGGTTTCCTAAATAATTCTGCAAAGCAAATTAAGCCAGTGGAGTGTAAGCCTATTACAAAAAAAACCCCAAACCCAAACAAACCCTAATGACATGATCCCAGTAACTATTTATTATTTGTATATTTCCAAGAAAATATCAACTTCTGAAGCTGGTAGTTTGCCAGCTTAAAAACCATGTAACCATATTTGTAAGCACCTGCATCTCAGCAATTTTCACTTTGATTCTATTTTATCTGGACCGAACCCAGATGTGCTACATCTGATTTCAGACTTGTAGGATCACAGACAGTTTATTTTTTGTTGCTGTTGTTGCTCATTGCTATATGGGACAATATATCTTTGCCTAGTTAAGGCAGAGCCTGTCAACCATTTTAATTAATTTTCCATCTCCAGGCTTCATTTTATTAGTTTTTAAAGGATGGCTAAGTACTAATTCCCTAAAGTACAATCATTTGACTGTTATTCTTTAAGAAGAAATTAAACATTACTTCAAGTTGTACAGTGATGACAAAACTATTAGTCATGCTGAAGGATAATTGCATAATTAATCAGACTAATCAGCAGATTGGTTAGACAACAAAATAATAAAGCCAGTCAGGTCTTGTTTAATTCCAGCATAAAAATAACAGTGAAGCAGAACAGAAGACCTGAACATCACACTCCACACGAAGGATTCTAGTTGTCTACCCACTGACAAAGCTGAATCTCACACATTATCTATGCATTTATCCATTGTAATACTTCTGCTGGGCTTGCTTGTTTGTTTTGAGGAGAGTGCTTTCTAGAAGTTATTTCAAAGCAGTGGAAGCAGTCGTTGGCTGTAACCCAGCTGAGGGATGACTGATGGCTGTGGGCTGCTGTAGCTCTGTCAGTCAGCAGGACTTGGAGAGCTCAGAGGAGATGCCCCAGCCCAGAACCGCGCCACGACCACACCCTGGTGCATCACTTCTCAAGAAGACCTGATATATCTCATTTTAGTCATGAAACAGCCACCCATTCACCCCTCTGTCCCTCTGAGGCACGGAGTGAGGTGAGGGGCACGAGCAAGGCCACCTGCAGCAGGTGCAGAAGAGTCCCAAACTGTCCCAGCTCACATCTGCTGTGTCCCTGTGTCCACTAAAAGTCCCCCTGGTCATTTTGTCCCTGCAGCCAGGAGTTCAGGGTGGGTTCCAGCCTATCCCACTCCTACCTGTGCCAACTCCAGGGCATCCCAGGAACTGCTTCTGCCAAAGAAATGCCAGCGGCGTGTGCTGGGTGGGTTGTGGTGCCCAGAAGAGCTCACAGGGGCCAGTGCTCACTCCTGGCCATGGACTTGCAACTCCCACAGGATTGCAGTCCTGCCTGGCTAAGAGATGGGTGCTTCCTGGTGTTGACTTTGCTATGTTTAGCCTGTGTTGTTTTAGTGCTGGGTTTCTGCGTCAAAGCACACATTTGCACACAGTTCATGATGGGAAAAAGACACTGAGTTGAAGTCTGTTATTTCCTGAAACAGAGAGCAGAAAAAAACCAGTCCCAGCCCTAAAGGGACTCCTGACCAAAGGGAACTTGGCAGGGTGAGGCTTTGCTTCACTCCAGCAGAGGAAAAGCCATGGGGACAGAGACTTTGGGTGGTAAAACAGGGGAAGATTCCCACTGGATGAAAATGGTTTTCTTAAAATGGTATCAGTGATACAGTGAGATGCCTTTTGTTGGCAGTTTGTGCCAACACTTGAATTTTACAAAAACTTACAAGTTACTACAATGACTTCCAGCACCTTATTATCTTTTAACATAGAAAGTGCAGTCGTCAGGGTTCCCTGCAGGTGTGTTGCCTTTGGACAGGTTGAGTTAGCACATTCTTAAGCGATTACACACAGAATGCTGTCAGGCTTCAGACAGGTAATTCAAGTAACCTTTATACCACGCCATTCGGAGGTAGTCCACTCCTTGTGAAAGTTAGGTGTCTGAGTTCTAGTGTGGTATCCAGACATGACCTGTCTCTGCACCTACTTTTAGCTCATTCCTAGCTCCGTGTGCACAAACCTGAGGAGCCGAGTCTTTGTTCCTGTGTGTTCACTTAGAAAAAAATGTATGCTGCCATAGCTGTAACTGCAAACCCAGTTGCACTCCTGTCCCACAGAGCACCAAGGGAAGGTAACCTCGAGGCTTCTATGAGAAGTGACACTGCTCATTAACATTGCCACTTTAATCCTGACTTTCAGGCTTTTTGGAGGAGAATGTTAGAGATAAGAATAAAATTAGCACCAAAACTGTTGGCTGCTGGATGGAACACTGGGAGTGTTGATCAGATGTGAGATGTACTGGCTGTGCCTTCGTTCGGTTTGAAGTGCAGCTGACTTTGTTCTCCTCCCCAGTGAAGTGCCTGTTTTCGTATGCAGCTCCAGAAGTGCCATCACAAAGTATTTATAATGGAGTTTTTGGCTGCAGCACAGTGTTTACATTTTTTAATATCTCCTCTTTTATAAATTAAAACTAGAGAAAAAACTCAGTTGTTGGGATCCTCCTAGGCCAAGGCCAAGTAGCCTTTTGGGGAAAAACTTTGTGTGGTGCAGCAAGAAAAGGTTTTAAAAAACTCAAAAATTCACCTTAAACTTGCAAATGTTTGAGCCTCCTTTAAAGGAGACTGCTTCAAGTATTTGTTTTTGAGACTCAGACAATAAGGTGGCAGAAAAATGGTTCTAGGCTTTAATTTCATTTTAAAATAAGAATAAAGACTTTTACTCTGAAAGTAGTGGTTGCTGCAGGGTTTGTTTTGTTTTTTTTTTTTTTTTAAGGCAATGGACTTCCCATCTAACTCAGAACCACAATAACCCTTTTATTCTTCTAAGCCGTTCTGTTTATTATTGTTAAAATAAAGCTTATAAAGCCCTTAGTAAACCTGCAGCCTAATCCTGCTGACCCTAATTCTTACTCATGTGCACAGCCCAATTAAAATTAGCTGGGCTAAATGGAACAAATTACAATCCTTTGGGTCGGCACGATCCTGTTGTTATTTATGCTGTCTGCTTTTATACATGTTGCTGCTGGATTCATTCTGAGTGCTTGACCTGGAATAATTATTTTCTTGATTACTTCGGAACTTAATCTTCACACCCTGTAATAATTTCATCTGCAGACATTAAAATATTCCATGCTTTTTTTTTGCTGAACATCTGCAGTTTCCTTGTTTTGCTGGATTTTCATATCAGGACAGATATTTTTACTTAGCTACTGAAAAATCTTGAGAGCAGAGCTATGCACAATGAGGATAATGTTTCTTCCTGTTATTTCTCTTTCCTAAAAAAAAATTCTTCATGGGATATATTAGAATGTGCATGAGAGCCAATTCTGAGAATTTTAAACTTTTATAAGTTTTATGGGGGTTTAAGAGGAACAATTAGAAAAAAATGGCACTGACAGAACTACTTAAAATGGACATTGATAAGATATGAGCAAATTACCCAAATATCCAGGGTTTTTTTCTTTATTAACAGCTGTTATATTCCTCAGTAAATTTCATAACCATCCAATACTTTCCTGCACTTTCAGTCATTTTCTTTTGCCACCATTCAATTTATTGCTGTGTGATTTCAAGCAACACACAGTGGTGTGGGTGCACTTCAAAGAACCAAAAGTCTAATTTTTGTGAAAATATCTCCTGGGATTGAGAAACGAGAGGGAGGACCAACACGGCTGGCACTTTTTTCTAAACAGAAGAGGCAAACCAAAACTCTTTGCTCAGACAATAGTGTTTCCTAGCTCCATCTGTATCACTGTCAAAACACTGCAAAGCCGAGGCCTTACTTTGAGCTAAGCAGTGATTTTTCACCTTATTTTCTCCTCTAGGTTGGACTGAAAGTTTTTTTTTTTTTTTTGACAGACCAGGCCAGTGGTTTGGAAAAATGACAATGGTGGTGGCAAAATGTCCATCTCCCATGACATGGATGGCTCAGAGTATCCAGACACCTTCAGAGGCAGAGCAGACAACTCCCTGCTGTGGCATCCCAGCTGCCTTCCTGACCCCTCTGGAATGGGGTGATGTGTCCTGGGAAACTCACACAGGTAATGGGGCAGCCCAGCCCAGACTGTCAGTGAGAGGGGGATGCAGAGCAGCTGCTCAGCACTACTCACACAAAGGGTGAATGATAAATCGGGTATAATTTTGCTACAAGTGGAAATTCAGCTGGGGGAAAGTTTGGTGTTTTCTTGTTCCAGGCATTTGTCCACCCTATCACAGGGCTCTAGTGAGTTGCTCTGGTGAGTCAAGGTTCAGCAGTGGAAGATGTCACATCTCTGGTACATCCTACTTGTGCTCAGGGTGGCGAAATGGGTGGTTGAGAAAAACTCACACTTGTTTCCCATGCAGAAATCACTGGCTGAGGGATGGCATCAAACCTTCCCAGCAGTGAATGTCACAATTGAATCCAGAGTATGCATGTCTCCTTAAGCTCAAAAAATTGGATGCATTTGCTTTGGTTGCACAGCAGAGAGCAGGAGTTGCTATTTAAGTATCTAAACACTGGAATTAAAAACCCTGGTGTGTTTTGGCTGAGCAGACACAGGATTGGGCTCCTATGAAACAGTCCCTTTGACACAAGGTTTTGTCCTTGGCGCTTAGTTTGGCTCTGTGTCTCCAGAGAAATAATCGTCCCTGCTCTGGCAACATAACAGTTAAATTCAGAGTTGCAAACAAGCAAGCATTTATATTTTTATTTCTATTAATATCTTCCTGGTTATGGCACTCTGCATGGTGAGACAGTTTTTCCACCATAGAAAATTTCCTTGGCTAGGTTTAGGCAAGCATAAACATTTACTTCTCTGGGATCCATTACTTACCAGCATTTTTCAACTAATCAGCATCCAGCAGGATGAGTAAAGGTCATATTAAATGCTTCACTTTATGGGTTTTGGGGAGGGAAATATATGTATGTGCAGGGCAGAAGAAATTGGTCTCGTGCAGCAGGGTTTGATTAATTTGAGGAGGATAACTGTATTTCAGCCTGACTCTGATTCTCAGCACCCTGACTAACTGGTGACTTGTTTGTCTGCTAAATTCTGAGTGTCGTACTTCAGATCAAAAGCCCAAGAGAGTGAATCCGATTATGGAGAAAGAAGGTTTGCTTTGATCTTAACAACTTCATTACAAAATCTGTTTTTCTGTTCCTCTTCATGTAGCTCTGGTAGACAAGAACTTTCATTCTTCCCTAGTGCAAGCAGGTGAAAATATCCTCTCAGCTGAGGGAAATAGTGACTCCAGTGTTACTGCTGAATAGAGCCCAAGATAGTCAGTCTAGGGATGGGCTACTTGGCGTGGAAAACTGAGCTCCAAGTCCTTCAGCTAACATTGCAGGCAAATCCTTTCTGAGCTGAGTGCCTAGAGTACAGTTAATTCCTTTCTGCTTGGTTTCTTTCATTCCCATTTCATGCTCCTCTTCTCCTGGATGTAATTTGCCCAAGAAGGGAAATGCCTGGGGGAAAACAATTCCCCTGGCAGTGTTTCTAGATCCAGAAATCCTGGGGATGGGCTTTCCTGAGGGTGTTTTAATCTGGCAGCTCAGGCTGACATTCCCACCCTCTGTGGTTGGTTCATGGCCCTTTCTCCTCAGGGTCTCCAAGGAGCATCAAAGTCTCCTTCCCCCTGTGGTGTCCAAGGGCTTCCTCCAGCAGGGAGCACCAAGTAATGCCTCGTGGTTCTCGTTTTTCATCATCAAAATGATGAAATTCATTAAGCAAGAACTATCAGGTCTCTTAGCCCTCCCTTCTTGATTCTGGAGTCTGTGGGGTGGTTGTTGTCCAAACAGGTCCAACCCCTTTGCTCTTTAATGACAGCTGAAGCTCTTGTGTTGTAATGTAAATAAAGCAGGCCTTTGAGGGGGAACAGATAAGAGGGAAACGAAATAGAGAGAAACTCACAGGGGAATCACAAGAGCTGTCAGCACCACGTCTTCTGGCAGTCTCTGAGTCACTCAGACTTCATCATCAGGGCACCGAGGTCCCTGGTGTCCCATCAGCCTGAGTTTCAGCTGCTGCAAAGGCCAGTAAAGGAAGAAAAACGTAGGTAGAGGCTTCATAGTTCTCTCCAAGCAGGTGCATGAGATTTCCAGTGGCACTGAACTGGAGTCTCCTTGACACCTGCAATACTTGATAAAATGTAAATGGGATTCCTAAATCTTTTCTGATTTTTGTATAAATTGTAAGACAAGTGCCTTGGTTTCCATGGGGCAGCTAAAGCTGTGCGCTTACTGCTTGCCTGCAGACTTCACAGCAGCTCATCAGGGGAGGCTGTGAAACTTCTCTTTTTTGGTATTAGTCTTTATTAAAATAAGCAGAGTTTTTGGCAGGGTGTGCTGTTTTCTTTTATAAGCTTAAAAAAGTGTTAGACAGTCACAAGAGACTGCCACATGGCCAAATTAGTGTCGGTTTTGAATTAAAAAAAAAAAAGATGCCTTGCAATTCTAAAACACTCTAGGAAATGCTGTTGATTTTACACCAGCTCACTTAGTCACTACTTCACCGCCGTTGGCTGAAATAGAAACGATTCCATTTTTGTTAACTCTGTTCTTGCAGTGAATGTTTGCATTGTGCTGATCCTGTGTCTTTGGGTCCCACATCTTCAGCAGGTTCTGAGGACTCGGTGCCTCTGTGGCTGGTTTTGGTAGGGATGCTCTTAAATGTGAAGCAAGCAAGAGATGCAGGGGGGAGTAAGCAGTGCTTTTCTAGCCACAGGAGAACTGTACAGTCCCAGGATATTGTGGTGCTTGAGGATTATCAGCACCTCACAGACTGGGATGAAGGAAAAGCCTGCGAGATGTTTTTCAGTTCATGGTGTCTGTATTTGGATAAAGAGGTTCAGTTTGGATCTCTGAGGTACACCAGTCGAAAATCAAAGTAGCTTTCCTGATGCCAGTGACATCCTAGCATGTCTTAGAGAAAGCAAGCTGTGTATTTTTCTGGAAGAATTTTAAAGTCTTTACTTGGAAATTTCATCGAGATAATATTTTTCCCTAAGACATTGACATTTCTTGAACAGTCAGTCAGCCAGAAAGGGAGAAGGTATGTTTTGATCTTCTCATTTTAGAGGTTTTCTGCCCCAACTTGACAGCTGACAGCACTGCAGGACAAAAAGTAAGAGTAATGAAACAAGAAAGCAAGACAACCTTTTCTCAGAAATCAAGGTTGTCATTTCCAGTACTTGGCATGTTGCTTATCTTCATACTTGCTCTCCAGTTGAATAACAGATCCCCCTGAATTGTAAAGAACTTTTCTTCTCAGTTTCACAATCTACTTGGGAAAATTGCCAAGTAAGCATGGGGAAATCTGACACATCTCTTCAGCATGAAGTGTCAAGCAGCTAAAATGACAACTATGTCCATTAAGCCACCCAAGCAATTAGAAGGCTCACATTCAATAATGTTTTAACCAGCTCTTCTTCTCCTACCACATTAAGCTGTCACCACTTCTCTCATTTTAAAGCCTCTTTGTGACCCATTTTCTTTTAAAGATTTTGATAGAAGTAACCAAAAATTATGGCGGTGGTTCTAAGGAAGATGGATTTTTCTTTCTAGAAAGTGGATGAATTTTTCATTCCTGTTGACTTAGTGATGTTCCACATGGGCAAAACAATCTCTTCACACAGGATCTGGTTGTCTTGATCAGGGCTGTAACCCCCTTTAGTAAGAAACGTGCTTGAAGATCTGTCAGATACACTACTGTATTTCCACGTCACTGAAAATCACCCTCTTGGTGTCTTGCAGTTCTGGAGAGCATTCACTCAGTGGCCCCTGTTTGTCCAAATTGCGGGAGACCAAATGACACTTTACAAGTAATTTACAAGTATTTTTACAAACCTTTCTATAATGCGTGTGTGGCATTTTTCCTTGTTCTAGTTATCACTGTTTCATTCTCCAAACAGCTGTGATCATTATCCTTGATGTCAGACTCGTGGCTTGGTCCCTATGCACTTGGAGGAAAATGCTACCAACAAATCTCTGACCTTTCCTCATCATCTTACTGAAGCATCCTGTAAACTCTTCCAGCACTTGGACACATTAATAATAGTATCAGGCAGCTTAGGCCATGCATAGCTCTCTCACTTGCATGTTTTGGTTTTTTTAATCTTTACACAAATAGGTTAAAGTACATAGGAATCTTTTGTTCTTGGTAGTCTGTAACCTAGGAGTGTTTGGGACTCATTGAATGCATCTCCTTCCTTTCTTGGCTCTCCACTGGTGCATGTCATTTTGTAGTAAGTGCAGTATAAGTGTTCATTCCAACTGGTTTTTGTTAGGAAATGCTGTTTGGATTGAGAACCATTAATACACTGATGGGATCTCAGGTCTGAATGTACCTGACTGATTTCCTGCTCTGACCTCCACATTACCCCATCCTGATGGGGCCAAGTGAGACTGAAATGAGGTTTATTGCATTGTGAGTTACTGGCTTTCCAATCATGGTTTGAATGTGAAGGCAAAATAAGTTTTTCTTCTTGGTTTCATAGATAAAAAAGGCTTTTTAATCAGATTGTACAAATAATTTGTTCCTCCTTGATCCATCAAGAATGAGCAATTGGGCTGCTGCCCGGAGATTGATTGGAGTGAATTACTTGATCAATAGTTTCAGCCATCAGGGAAAATTTATGTTAATGTCATTCTGGGATCCACTTTAATCTTTGAGTACCTGCAGCCACCGTTCAGAGTAGCTTCTCATCACTGAAGTGTAATGGTGAGAAAGGAGGAGAGGACTGAATATCTGAGGGACATTCACAGCTGTTTTTGGACTTTTCTTTTAGCATGAGACCCAAATGTTGAACTTAAGCATTCAGCACGAGGCTGCTGGGTCCAGGGGTGAGAGGAGGGGTAGGCAAAGGTGCCCTATCTATTGGAGATCCCCAGGAGCTCAACCCCAGCAGCAGGCACAGCTGTGGGATCCTTCTGAGCATGAAACTGGAACTAGGGGCTGAACTCACTAGAATCCCTAACTAAAACAAGCCCACATACAAACCAAGGAGAGACAGCCTGGTTTTGCACAGCTTTCAGTTCATGTAGACAAGAGGAAGAGAAGCAGGTCTTGAGATGTGAGTGCCCTGCATTAGCAGGCAGATATTCTGAGAGATGGAGTCTCAAGCTCTCTGCTAGGCCTGGCCACACTTGTATCCGTGAGAAATTAAAATCTGATGAGAAACTACTGCTTCCATTTAGATCTACCTCAGAGACACAAATCGAGTTTAAAAGTAATTTTGATGGATGGATGCTCATGTAGAAGCTTAGATGTTTCTGAGCTACTGTGGATTCCTATGTTGGATGTTTTAAGTTCTTGATGCAAAGAGTGTTATTTTACACCGTAGGAGAATGAAGGCAGGAGGATTATAGATGTCCTCATCTGTCCTTTGTGTTTCTGAAACCCTTCAGGGAACATGACAAGCTGTCTGCAACAGCTCTGCGTGCAGACACAGATTTGTATGACTAGCTGTGCATCCTCCTTTTGCACTGGAATTTCACATGGTGGGGGAACATAACGTCTTGAGCCTTAAAAGTAATTTTTGCCACATGAATTTGCCTTTGTTTGAGTGATCGCAGGGCAGAAAAAGCACACAGTTGGAGTGTGGCTTTTTAACTGGTCTGCAGAGTTGAGCTACAGGTCAGAGCTCTTGGTCCCTGCAAGAAGAGCTTTGCTGAAGTCTTGGACCTTGGTATTTAGTCTGTAAGCTCATAGAGTCAGGACGTCGAATTTCAGCCCCCAGAATTTCAGCCTAGTCTGCTACTTGAGAGCAAAGATGTGGATTCTATTAGACAACTGGACCTAATCCAAAGCCCATTGAAATACCTTCAGTTTTCTATATTTTCAATGGAATAAGCCTGTTTTTAAAGTGCAGTTATTTGAATTCATAAAAAAAGAGTTACTTAGTGATGCTTCCTTGATTACCCTTCTCCCTAAAGATTTTGAATAACGAACATTTCTACGGCACTGTACAACTCATATCTCACTTCGTGGTGTCCCCATGGATGGCTGCAGATGCTATTTCTGGTTTACCTTTTTATTTGAACTGGAAACGTTTCAGTGACTTTCCACATGTTCTGAACTCTTCATTGGCAAAAACCATTTACAGGCAACGATGATCAAATGCACATGTTACGGCTGCGCCTGGCTGGTTTAATGGATATGTTTGTCATTTTCCTTTCACCCTCAGCTTTATATCCAGGCCAGATGCCCCGAGAACCTGACCTTGGCCATTGCCAGAGCAGCATTCCCTCCCCATCCCGTGCAGCTGCGAGGTGTGAACGGGGGAGCCACGCTCCAGCAGTGCCAGCCTGTCCTCGTGCTCCAGCAGGATTATATCCTCCAGTGGGATGGCAGAGCACCTGAGGATGTCATCCTGGGCCCCATCAACTGCAACAGGTACTGCCCTGTGTGGGTAGGAAACGTTCTGTTTTCCAAAGGTCTGGAGCATTATCGTTTTCCCAAAATATTAATGAGTGACTTTTCAAAGGTCTCAGCAATTTCTGGGAGTGTGGAAGCAAGGTTTTGAAGGCTGACACTAACTGATGCAAAGAGATGCTTCTGCTTTCACTCTATTCCAGCTTTTTTGATGTGCAGAGAGGTTTCTCTTTCCAGAAAGTTTTGAAATAGAATCCAAGTAAGTCCTGGCCTGCTGTCCCTGAAATCCCTCCAGAAGAGCTCTGGCTCTGGTTCATGTATTTGTACTAGTTGCTGCACACATAATTTATCTCCCATATATATAAAGTGCAGAAATACACCAGAATGTGCACAAAACTTTGCATCTTCTGTAATCCAAACAGCACTGGAATCATTGCTTCTTTCTAACTAAAGCTTTAAAATGTTAGGTCTCAGCACAGCAAAATTGCAGGCTCTGCTCTATTTATTTCCCATGTTTTCTTAGCCTTGTATAAAGACAGGGTATATCCATTTCAGATGCTGCTTTTTTTCCCTTGCAATCTTCATTTTACATGATTCCATTTATGGTTTTTGTTCTTACTTTGGTGAAATTCCTTGTGCTTTGCATTGATACCACTGCAACCCAGTCAGCTTAGCAGGGGTGGGCACTGCTTGCACAGAGCAGATGCTGCAAGGGATGGGCACCCCAAGAAAACCTGGCCATCACCTTGGCTTCTGCGGTTTGTCTGGGTCCTCAGCTGTTGTTAAAAACACACTGTGGTAAAAAATCAGAGGTTTGGAAGTGAAACCTGACCTGATTACACACAACAGAGGCTCAGGTTTCCAAAGCAGGTTTGAGATAGCTGGCATGAGAGAAGGCAGAGGCACTGGGGACGTGAAGCAGCACGTTCTGCTGGTAAACCTGGAGGGCTCCCAAGTCCCTCCAGTGTTATCCACCAAACCCCACACCCATCCTCTGCTCCTCCAGCAGTGTCCCAGCTGTGGGTTTAGGGTAAGACAGTTTTGGCCAAAGCTTGAGCTCTCTTTAGTTCCCCTGAGCTTTGGAGCTAAAAAAAAAATCTAAAAATCTTGAGTCATGATCCCATTATGAAGGCCCATGGGAATGCACCTGAGAAGGGCAGTGTTTCCTCTTTATACATGCCCATTCCAGGGAGTGACACACACCTAGGCCTCTTGATTTAAAGATGTAGTAGCTTGCAGGGCCATGAGTGAGCTCCTACACAATCAGTGTTCAGACACTTCTGGCACACGGGAATTATCAGAATTAAATTGCTGCTCTCCGTATTAATATATCTTCGTGTACTTTAAGGAAGAGGAAAACCATTAGTTATTCATGGACAGCGTGAGCTTTGCAATTATTATCTGTCTTAAAATGGTGAGCTCTCTGCTTGCGATTGCAGAGCTAAATCTTCTGCCAAGTCACTGATGGCCAATTCACATTTGCCAAAGCTTTGGCCCATGATCTTCAAGCACGGATTTAAATTTGAAGGCAGCACCAAGACTGTGGTAAAGCTCAGCGTAAAGTTTAACTCTCATTCAAGCATCAATTTAACTACCTCTTACTCTTGAAAACCACAATGTGGTTGTGGTTCCCTTTGTCTTTTATGAAACCAGCTATTTGAACTGGGCAAAGGTTTGTAGAGTTTTCTGATCCAGAAACAGCTGGCAAGGTATCTGTTTTGAAGAATCGTAAGCAAGAAATATAATGTAACAAAGGAAAACCACAATTTTACTTCATTTTGTGTAGAGCATCTTGCTAAGAAATAATTGGGAATGAATTTTGTGGCTGCTCTGTCTACACCTCAAGTATGCTGGATGTTCACTAGAGTGAGACTTTAGGCTGATGCAATAGTGAGATCTCCAGACTGCATGGAAAAACATGGAGAAATGAGATTCCTATGGAAGGGTGAAGGAATTGAGGAGAAAAAGATGTTTTAGGAGTTTGAAGGAAAATAAGTGCCTGCCTAAGCAATTTCATGAATGACCTCTACTAAGCATTGTATTCCAATGATTTCTGGAATGAAAGAAATCTCAGACTGTGGAGCCCAGAGCAATCAGAGATAGAAAACCAGACTTCTACCTGTCTCAAGTGGCTTTATGCTTTAGCTGTTCTTCTAAAACTCAAAATGTTGCATGATCTCCAAAAAATGATCTCTCAATATAGTAATATCCGTGCCAAACATGCGATGCAAACCAAATCACGTTTGGATGAACTTTAATAGCAATCTTCTAGGATTAATAATCTCAGCAATAACCTGAGTGAACAGTTAAAGTGTTTTCAGCCCTGTCCCTGTGAGCTGATGGATGGTTACAGCCGGGATGCTGCCTTTGCAGGCTGCCCTCACACTCCCAGAGCAATCTGCTCTGTGCTGGCTAGAGCAAGGTCAGAGGGGAAATAAAGAATTTGACAGGGAGATCTGCACCAGGATTTGGATTTCTGTGGAAGTCAGGCATAGCCTTAATGTTCAGTACTTGCATGATTAACACCTTCCCTGCCTCTGAGGCACTCTAGAAAGACCCAGGAGAATCCATGCCAGTGCAGACATCTGTTGGAAGGCTGGAACGCCCAGATTCCTGGGGTGGGCAGGAGCTGGTCGGGATGAATTCACATGACTCAGCTGAAATTGGCAGCGCTGTGAGCTGTGAATCTCGTCCAGCGGGTTCAGAGGCACCGCTCGGGTGGATTTGCTCAGTGGAGGAGGACACCAGCTACAGCACAGGCACCCAGCAGATCTTTATCTTTCTGCTCTTCCTTCTTTCCTCCTTTCTTTCTGCAGTACTCGTGTCTTCCTCCCACTGATTCAAACCACGTTTAGAGTCACCCTTCAGTTTCTTTGCTTCCATCAAACGATGTGGCCAAGCCGAACAGAATTCCTGTGTCCCCACACGCTGCCCGGTGCTGCAGAGGGGATGTCCCACGCCTGCCAGCGTCGCTGCCAGGGAGAGATGGCCTGGTTTGCACTTGTCAGGGGGTCTGTGTCTCTCACTGACTGATGGGCAAGCACAAAGCCGTGGTGGAGACCCGCAGGTTGTATTTTCAGGCTGCTGGGGAACATCGCAGGCTCAGCAGAAATGCCTGATTAGGCTATAGATAAGAGTTGTCTGTCTAATGCCTGGGAGTTCCCTGGGAGGATGAGCAGGAGGACGGGTGTTGATGCTTCAGAGAGGGGTAGTGCAGGGCAAGGAGCTTCTGAAGGTTTTGGCGAGTGAACAGGAGAGCACAGGCTGGAATTTTAGTGCCTAGGAGTGAAGTGTCCTCCAGAGTCAGTCCAGATCTGCAGAGGGTTTCTTTCAGGGCAGAAAAAGTGTGTGTGAAACCTTTACGGACCCTCAGATCCCTTCTCCATGGGTTTTGTCTCTTTGTTGGAATGGTTTCCATGACCTTCATCCCCTCCAAGCTTTTTCTTTCCTTTTGTTTGGCTGGTTGATTTGGCTTGGGTTTTTTGTTTGTTTGGGGGGATGGTGTTGGCTGTGGGGTTTTGGGGTTGTTTTTTTGGGGGCGTGTGTGTATTTTTTTTCTGCTTCACAGAAGTTTGAGAATTATCTGTAAGGCTTAGTTAAGGACTTTCTTCAAAATTATTGTCCTGAAGCACAGAGGTCCACAGAGAACATCAGGCTTGTTACAAGATGGAGGGAAGGCTGGTAAGCCTGGAGGAGAGGGTGGAAAACATTATTTGGCTGTAGTAAGTGCCTTCTTTTGGGTGCTGGAGAACAGTGCAAAGATTGGCACTTCACAGAGTAATCAAAGTCAGAAATTAAATCCTTCAGTATAATGACCCAGGCTTTGTGCCTGTGCAAATTTTCTAATCACAGAAGCAGCAAAGGCAAATACTATTATCAAAGGCACAGGGCTGTTCAGTAAGTCAGCCAGGCTTCTTTGTGCTATCAGCACATCTAAAGATAAGAATTATATCTCCTCAAAGCACATATCTGAAGTATAATGTAATAAGTCATGTTGTTGAAGCAGCCTGAAAGCAGTGGCAGTTAGATTAAGCATTCCTTGCTTTTAATGAGAACAGGGAAATGCCTCCATACGTGATCTGCTAAGGCTCAGAGGGAAGGGTTTTCCCTTGTTAGGGCTCTCTGCTGTGGTTTGACAGGGAGGATTCAGGGAAATGTGCCTGGAGGGGTACAGTGAGGCCCATCATTTGGGTGTTCTTCCGTGCCTTGAGGAAGCAGTTGGATCCTTATGAGAGTCTTATAAAAAAATTAGGGGGGAGAGGGCCAAGTTTCTTGTCAACAGCAAACAAAAGGGCAGATGCTCATGTGAGTGCTCAGGCATGTGTTCAGCCTTTCACCTGCTGTAGTGTTTGTGCAGGGATGGGCACAGGTTCACTGCTCAACTCCTCTGTTTCTTGGGCTGAAAACCTGTGCTGGGGCTTGTTATCACGTTCACCAGTGAATAATCTTAATTATCTGAAAATTCAAGAGCCCAGAATGAGCTTGTGTCTAAACTTTTCTTTACAATCCTGGACCCTTCTGGCCTTGGGTGACACAAATCCTCCAGGAGGCTGCAACCCATCCAAAGGTGGAGATTTCAGTGCAGGGAAACTTACACAGCCCGAGTCTGTGCTGAGACTCTGGGGGACTCATTATATTTGTATTTGCCAAGGTTATGTAGGTAGATTTTTTCCTATGGCTTATTATTCAATGCCAGTCTGATTCATACTTTCAGCTACTTGTCATTTTTGCGATTAAATTCCTCAGTGGTGATAAGGTCTGGAGAAAAACAAAGATAACAAGACAAGGCTAGAATGTGCTTGTTGCAGTCTTGCCCAGTTTAGAGATATTTCCTAAATTGTTCCTTTTTCAGATTAGTTCCAAATGAGCTTTTCCTCTTGCTTCCCAGATTGATAAATGCTCAGGAAGGCATAATTAGTATTTCAAAGTGGAGCTCGCAGTTCAGGGCTGTGAATGCTTTCTTGTTCTTGTACGTGCCTGAGTTCTGACCCCTCCATCCACTGAATGCAATACAAGGAACACCACCACTGTTTCCAACAACAATAAGTAAAATGCTACTTGGGTTTCATAGCCTGCCCCTCCTGATAACATCTGTGATTCAGAGTTAATCATCCACACAACACAGAAGTCAGCAGATGTATTTGAACTCCCCTCTGTCTATTTAAATCCCTTAAACTGCCCACAGATCAACCCATGGATGAAAGCCATAAAATGCCATATAAGCCATTATATATATGTATATATATAATAATTGGAAAGAAGCTCAAACATTTGCCAGAACACCAGGTTGCAGATTGCACCACTGAGCACAGTTGGGTGAAGCCAGAGCTGGCATTGCTGTGTCTGAGTGACCCCAAAGCCCTCAATCTTTGCCTCCTCACCTGCTCCCTTGCTGCTCTCTGTCCTCTGTGGCTGGGATTAACAAGGTGACTGAGGAGACACATCCTTCCTGAGATGATCACATTGCACATTAGAATTAGAACAATCTGAGCACCAGACAGTCCCAGATGGCTGTGGCAAACCAGGCTGCTTGTCACTTTGCAGCCTGGCATATGAAACCTGAGGGGCTTTCCCTGCTTTCAGCCTTCTCCTGGCCCAGGGAGTGGGGCTTGGGGGTCTGGAGGGAGCATCTCCTGACCTGATGTGCATCCAAGGCACAGCGGCAGGAAAATACAAAATACAGAATAAGTCTATTATAGAGAACTTGGGAAGACATTGACAAGATAGAAATTGAATTGGCGTGTGACTCCTCCATGAAAACCTGTAGGGTGGGAAAAGAGATGATAAGATGATGTACTGTGTTTAAATGCAGGAAGTTCTTATTTTTGCTTGAATACATTTGTCTGCCAGCCAAATGCTGTCTGAGTCAGACCTTGGTTTTGTGAGGATCAGCAGATCTATACCTCAGGGCAGGATCCCTCCTGTAATTTTTTGAGCTTCACAAAACCAAAAATCATTCTCCTTGCCTAAGGAGATGTGGATAAAAATTTTAATTTATATTAAGATATGGCCTATGCTTTTGAATTCTTAATGGCATTTCCTAAACAGCACTATTTAGGAAAGGCATTTAAATCCCAGTCACCTGACTCTAGTTAACTAAACACACACCTGACTTTACACAATCCCTGCAACAAACAGTCCTCCAGAAGAGGCTACCCTCAATGACAAGGCCCTGAAAAAATTGGCTGGATGTTCACCCAATAGCCATGTTTGTCATTGTGGGGAGGTTAGTGTGTTTGCTGGACCTGAGTTGAAGGCAGAAAACGTAAAAAGAAGCCATAATCTAAAAAAAAGAGGAGCAAGTGACAGCTGCAGAGAGCTGGTGGGGAATGGGGGGCTCAAGGAAAACAGCTGGAACTGGGACAAAGTGGCACAGACACGGCCAGATCCTTTGCAGCCCTTTCTCTGCTCTTCTCAGCACCTGTGAGATGTGTGGGGATTTCTCATTCCTCTTTCCCCACCAGTGATGCTGGCTGAAGAGGAGGTGACCTGTCCTGAGAGCAGGTTTTGTGCCAGAGGAGATTCAGCCGAGTGCTGGGCAAGTTGTTGGGAGGTTGGGAGAAATACTTGGAGAGAAAAAGCAGCTGCATCCTGACTGAGAGCAAGAAGCACTGACCTCCTATGATTTATTCTTGGGATGGGTTGGAGGCTAAATGGGGGCTATGCTTTTTTTTTGTCCTTTGAAGTTTAAAATTCAGTCTGTGAGAGACAAACTTAGCAAAGCAGCATGTGGGGATTTCTGCTTGGTTCCCATGTTACGATCAGGAAAGTTTTAAATTCCCAGTTCTCTCACTCCCTTTGAAAGTTCAGCTCATGTAGATGTTGACCAAAATGTCAGAGGGGTTGTTTTTAAATAGGACTAATAACAGTTGGGGGAGACTGACTCACTGGAGCTCTCTTGTTTTTTCAAGCCCAAGGAAAAAATATGTAATCTTTAGTTGTGCTCTATGGCATTCCCTCGTTAGTTTACCCCAGATTTTCATCAGTGAGGTCAGGATTTGGACTGTGCACTTCCATGTTCATCAGCGATGTGACACACCACGACAGTAAACATGGTAGGGCTCCTTTCTAGAAAAACATTCATCAGCTTAGAGGTTCCCCTTACTAAAACACAGCCAGGATTGACATCCAGGACAACCAGAAAACCCAGCTCTAGATGATACCCATTTGCCCAGGACTCATACTCCATGTGATGTAACCTATATTGTGTATTGCTCACAATATTGAACAAGTGTTCTTCATCCTCTCCCAGGCAGTCAGAGCCCCAGACATGAACTTTTCCAGTGTTTATTCCAGCCAAACCCCATCTCCAAGTTACGTGACTCTCTTTACATCCCACCACTCACAGAAGTCTCCCCTGCCTTGCCTGCTTGATCACATTTCTCTGAGTGTTTTTGCTTCTGAGAGTTCGGGGTTGAACTGGAGGGGCTGTTCTGAGGGTTGTAAAAGAGGTATGGATGTGTGTACGTGCAGATCTCTATCTACCACATGTTTGAGAACAGGAAACCTCTTGCCTGCTTTCTTGCCTTTCCCCTGTCCTTTTTATGCTCTTGCTTATCCCGGGAAGCCTGCTCATTGCCAAAACAGAACACTTTTTTAACACTTTGTCCGATGTTTTTGCTTCACCGGACAGACAGAACTTCAAATGCCAATATCCTGGTGAAAAAAAACCCAAAAGACTTCTTGGGTTTGTTTCATCCAGCCATTTCCAAAGGAAAGCAAGCAGGTTAAACACAGTGGTAAAAATGCATGCAGTGTACTGTGGGGATTGTTGAATGACAGTAACAGAGGGGCAGAAGTGTCAGGTTTTATACATTCTGGTGTCAGCAGATTTGCAAAAATTTTCAAAGTAATGTTTGACACTGTTTGGACCCACTAAACACTGACTTTTTGCTAGTATATATTTAGCTTTTCTCCTTCAAAGATCAAATATTTTGGTAAAAACACATAAAAAATGTTGGCCTGATTAAGAACAAGAATGAAAAAAAAAGAAAGAAGAATGTTCCTTATTTATAAAATGAAGTTAACTTTTTCACTAGAAAAGTGAAATTCACTAGAAATTACTTAGTTTTGGGGTGCAAATACCTTAAATAGCTCAAGATAGTTTTATAGATATATATCTTGTATGACTATAATTTAAGCTGGAATGTTAGACTTTCTACCTAAAAATATTTTCATTTGTTCCTCTTGCAAGAAACTCCTAAGAATGAAAGTAGAAGACAAAAAACTGGTCCAGTGTATTGCTTCACTGGCATTTTATTTGTCAAGTCTGACTTGTACCCCTTGTGTTTTAAGTGTGTTTGTCTCCTTTGTTTGTGCTGGTCTTTAGGCATATAAGAGCATATAAAGCTACATATGTTCCCCCAGCCTTCAGGTAGGGCTCTGAACTAACTTTGAATTTGTAATTTGGGATCTACCATGAATTCAGTGTTTCCATTTCTTGCCAGTGCTGTATGTGTCCAGAAGCCTCCAGGCACCTCTGGTGTTCCTGATGAGCCAGTACTGAGAGCAGCAAAAGCAGGAATTACCTCCAAGATGCTTAGGCTGGTTCAAATTTTTCTCATTCTGCCTTCAAATATTCAGCCCAGAGCAGCAGGTGCTGAATAATACAGAATTGAGAGGTTTCAGCAGAGAAATGAAGCAGGGCCCATGGTTTATTGAGCACCCTGAGAGAGAGGAAAGCTTCCTGCACTCGGGGCCAGCCAGGAGTGGTGCCCAGCGCAGTGGCTGAGGAAGATACACACACATCTCTTTTACTTTGAACTCCGTGTCCCAGACATCCCATGCCTGATTGCTGCTTGTTGCCCGAGGCTGCACCTCTCTCTCAGTTTTGGCCATGGCATCTAAGCCCCGTCCTCTGCCCAGCTGCAAGGCAGGGTCACAGGAACCATCCTGCAGCCCTGCTGACATCTCCTCCTTTGGCTCTCCTTTGGAGGTGCTGGAGCCCAGCTCAGCCACATAGACAGGTATTTTGGAGGGTTTACAGTGGGTTTTGTACAAGCTGAAGAAACAGAACTGATATACGGAACTAAATAGGAAGCTGTTAAATACCACTAATTTAGAGAGAAAACAACCCCCTTAATCTTTCCAATATTTACACAGAGGATAATTTCTAATACCTTCCCTTCTCACAACTCTTCCCAAGCCCTTTGTTGTGAAAAAGTACTTATTTCCATCTCTTCCTCTACAAACTCCAAAGTAGGTGCTTTTCATTTGATCTTTTCAGTTCTGGTGTTATTTAATTCATTATTTCACTCAGCCTGCTCACGTGCACACCAGACTGTAGCACTCCTATTCCCAAATGACCTAACAACTCAAGACAGTCGCAGCTGGGGTTTTTTCGTGGTTTTTATTTTTTATTTTTATTCTTTCACCTTCTAGTTTCCTTTTCTAATGCCTTTCTCATTGCTCAGGGAGGTGGCAGTCAGTGTAGTACAGCACCAAAGCTGGTTCCCAGCATCTGGGGGAGTGACCAGCTCTTTTTGTGATGGTGACTTCAGGGGACAAAATCTGCTAACGCAATGCAAATCACCCTTATGAAACAGCCAAATGTCTTGGGACTCCATCCTAAAAATATTCCACGAATATGGCTCTGGTGCATTTCTTTCATTTCCTCTAGTTGGAGGCCAGATCATCTGAAAACACATCCGTTTTTGAGCTGTCCTGTGTTATGACACAGCTGGAGTTGGTTAAAATCTAGAGGGCAGTATCTGGTTTAAGCTGATGGGTCTTTGTGTGGCTTTGATTTATTATTTTAGAACAGCCTGTCCCCTCTTCCATCCTGTAGATAGCTTTGTTTTGTTTTAATGAAAAAAACAGAACAAGGCCGAAATAGCTTTGCTTTATTGCTCTTCATGTGTAAAGCAGAGTAAAGGTCCAGGCATGCAGATCCCCTGATTTCACCAAAATGAAGTGGTTTCCCCTCATTTACCGCTCTGCAGGCAGGGATGGGTGGTGGATCACCTCAGGGAACCCTTTGGAGAAACTTTGACTTCCTGAGCTTTTTAGAACGCAGAGAGACAGATGGTGAAGGTGGTGCTTTCTTTCTGTAAGCCAAATTTATATTTTCCATTTTAACCAGGAATCCAGGCATTTGAATGAATAAATTTAAATCCTGGATGGTTTTGGTGACACAAGGAAAGCAAACCATAGTACTGGTTCAGGCGTCTTGGTGTTACACACTGAGCCACTCAAGAGGGGAGGAAGGAGAAAAACCCCAAAAAGCTAATTATCTTGGTGTTCAGTTTTTCTTTTCAAGTGTAAACTTCTTGTGGCTTTCTGCTTTGCACAGCACAAGTGCATCCCACAGACAGGAATGGGTGTTGGGGTCTTTTGTGGGAGATCCTTCCCATCAGTGTAAGAATTGTACTATAGCTGCTGCTCTGGCTCTAAGGTTTGTACCAAAGATTTTTAGTTTGGAGCTCTTTTTTCTCTGAAAGAGGGTGGCAAAAGGAACCACAGGATGAAGGAAAGCCATAGGGGCAGTTTTTTTGTAAATGTGTATGCTGAAATTTGGGTAAACAGGAGTTAAAAGATGATTTAACTTTATCCTTAGTTATTCCAAACTGACATTGAAGAAACAGCCAGGGAGAGGGAGATTTTAATGGAAACCATAATAATAAACTTTGCTGTAAAGTGGAGGAAGCAGGTCTCTTTAGACTGTGGCTCTGGTTCAAGTCAGAGATTACTTTCTAATTCCTGAATCTGTGCCCCCGGTGAAATGTCTGCTGGATGCTGGTTCCCTCTCCTGCAGCAGCTCCGGATGAACCGGCTGCCTCAGGAGACACGAGTGGGTATGTGACTGATTGTGCCTCAGCCTTACGGGACAAGGAAGAGAAAATCCCTGGTTTTAAGCCATCCTGGCACCTGACTCAAAGTCCTCGGAGGTCAGCCGGGGTCCCTGGATCAGACCTTTGTAATAAGCAGCCCTTGTTTCCAGACAAAGCAAAAAAAATCTGATTTTCCTTGGCTTTGAGGATTTGCTGCGTTTTTTTTTAAAGCAGAAAGAGAACCTCAAAGGGCATTTCTTTGTTTTCCCCTGAAGACTGTACTCTTGGCTGCAGACCATCTCTCTCGTACTCAAGCCCTTAAGTGCATTTTTTCCCCTTGCCCCCGCCTGCCCTTTTTGCTGACAGAGGAGACTGGCTGCCTGTCTCCTCTGCTATCCCAGGGAAGCTGTTTTCCAGGTGGTGGCAGATATCCCAGTGAGGGACAGGGACAGTGCACAGTGTCCAGCACGACCTTGCTCTTCCCTCCTGCGCTCTCCACGGAACTCGAGCGGCTCTCCCACCTCGACAAAGCTTGGGGGTGAGCCCTGCTGTGCCCTGGGTGGGCAGCAAGCCCTCGGGGTCTTTCTCTTACCCCAGCACCCCCTTTCTCTTTCTCATAGTTAAAATCCAGGTCTGTCTACCTTGCATGCTCTCTTCGCTTGATTTCAGGTCAAAATGGGTTTCCAGGCTGGAGCACCTGGGGTGGGTCTGTGTCCATATCCAAGCAGGGATTTGCAGTGCTGCTCAGAAAAGGGCTGATTTCTAGGCTGGACTGAGCTCCTTGTGCATCCCTGCTGCTTAGATTGCTGCAGGTGTGGGGAGGGTGTAAATATTTGTTTAAAGCCATTGTACCCCAAAGGGCCATGAAGAAGAGCCCTCTCGTGACCAACACTGAGACAGTTTGTGAAGCTTCAACCTCTTCACATTCCTGTGAAAGGAGATTTCTAAAATAATCACATTCTAAAAGTCAGATTTTATGAAAAAAAGGAGAGCACCAAAGCACATCTTTTACTCTGAAGCCATGAAGACGGTCCTAAAACCCTTGCACTGTCTTTGTGAGACTTTAGGACACCTTTAGTTAAAAAAACATATTACGAAACTGTGTTTCTCAGTCAGCTAAAATAGTTAGGCAGGAAAAAAAGTGTTTTGTGGTTTAACCATGAGTCCCATGATGCTTCACCTGACTAAGCAGCTACTTCAGGAATCAATCCACAAATGTCAGATTTGAAAATAAGATGGGATATATTTATTCATTCAACCATAACACATGAGCAATCGAATCCCGGAAGGCTTCCCTGCTAACCAGGCTCCTTGAGGATGGCCAGGTCTCTCTCATCACAGGAATTGTGAAACACCAATTTGGTAATTAATCCTCCTTTTTTTTAATGGTCACACGTGTGGGTCTGTGGGGGAAGAGCCATGAGCTGCCAGCAGCCATCTGGACCTGGCACACACAGACTGATGGGTCTAACCTAGCTGAATTCTGGCAGTATCAGCATTTTGGTTCTCTGTTTAGTTCAGCAGTTATTTTTTTAGCCTTTCAGAGTACAGAAGTTTTTGGATTGGCTTTTTTCTTTTCCTGTTGTTGTTTTTTAGGCTATTTCATAATGAGTGGGATGTTTCCCCTTCTTTTTTTAACCCCACATGCTGGATCCTTGGAAAGGAATCAAGCTTACTCATTCTTTCTTCCAGACAAATAGAAACAAATATTTCATTTTAAAAGAAATAGAATGAAGAATCCCTGTAAAGCTCACGTATCTTTTTGATCCTGGAGCTGAACTGAGCTGTTTAAATAATTTCCTCAGCCTGAATTGCAGCATGGGCAGGATTGAAAACACACTTGGAACAGCTAGAAATAAAAATGAGCTCCAAAGGCCAGAAGACCTGGCTGCCTTGGTGAAATGGTCATGCCTGCTTTGGGCTGAGCTCTGCCATGAAGTGAGCTGGTGCTGGTATCTCCAGGCAAACCTGTGTTCGTCTGCACAACAGCCTAAGCAAAGCTGCTGCTCCTTCTCTGGTGGGATATTGTGGCCCCAACCCCTTCCCAGAGAGGCTGGTGGCTGCCCAGCACCCTGTGTCCATGTCCCAGCACCCTGTGTCCATGTCCCAGCACCCCGTGTCCATGTCCCAGCACCCCATGCCCATGTCCCAGCACCCTGTGCCCATGTCCCACCACCCCGTGTCCATGTCCCAGCACCCCATGGCCATGTCCCAGCACCCCATGGCCATGTCCCAGCACCCCGTGTCCATGTCCCAGCACCCCGTGTCTGTGTCCATGCCCCAGCACCCCGTGTCCCACTGCTGGGCCTGTGGGGCTCTGCAGGTACCGACCCCGATGGGTGAAACAGCCTCTTGCAGTGCACAATGTACCTGCAGCCATGTAAGGAGCAGCTGCAGGGAATTCCCTCAGGTGGATCTGCCCAGCATCACGTAATCTATGTAGACAGAAGGGTTTTGCTCTGATTTTCTGCAGCCTTTTGTACTGGGCTTCAAGTATGGCCTCAAAGAATGTGCTCAGCTAGAAGCATGTGAGTGCACACTCATGCCACCTCTCCCCCCCATCTCTTTCTTTTAAGCCAGAACAAAAAGACTCTTGGGAGGGCTTATTTTGGATTAGCTTTGAATTCCAAAGTACGACACTGCTGCTGTGTTTCAAACCGGGAAGTAATTCTGGTTAACAGGAATAACTGAAAAGCTAGAGCCAGCTTTCCCCCTCGTTTACTGTAAATTCAGCCTACTCTAAATCCTGCAGAACTGTTTCAGGCTCGTACAGATCTGCAGTTGGTTTCATAGCCAGGCAAAATATATGAAATCCATACTCAGCTTCGAGCCAGAGTGTTTATCAGAGGGTCCTTCAAACTGCCTTGCCATGACCCTTTTATAAATACTGTCATAACAGTGAACACGGAAATGTGAATCAGGATCACAGTTTGAGCAAAGGACTCTTACTTTTGGGATCTTGTATGTATGAGCATGATACCCAGTGTCATTTTGCTGATGCAAACCAGTTAACAAGGGAATTTTTAAGGTTGTCTCTGGTGTAATTGCAGGTTGCTATCACCACACAGCCTTGGTCAAGTACATAAGGATCCAGATGCAGCCTCTTGGTAGGGCAGCCATACAAAACCACTTGATATCTGCATTCATTAAGGTATTTTGTGTTTTACTGCATTTGAAGTAGTGGTTAAACAGGGAAAGCTTTATCTCCAAGGAAAGTTACTGCAGAATCTTGCTGAGCCTTGGCAGAAGGAAATGGGAAGTTCCCTTGGAAGAGGCAAGGGCATTGTTCTCCCTTACAATTAACTCAATTAAAGTCACTGGGAGTTTGTATTCTATTCAGATGAGGATTTGAGATCTTAGGGGGAAAAAAAGGCCTTTTATCACCTCAGAAGAAGAATTAACACCATCACTCGACTGTAGAGGAAGGGGAGGAAAGAGCAAACCAGAAGCCATTGTTTACAAAGGATGTGGGGGAAAAAACAAGTTTGTTTTTCTGATTTTCTCTGCTGGCATTGCACTAAAAGATAAAAATAACTATATTTCACTACTGAAGAGGTTTGGAACCATCAGACTGTCCCTGCACATGCCTTATGTGTCTGTCTAGACACAGAAGGGTGACTGAAATCATCTCACAAGGACACTGCCCAGGCTTACATGCCTGTGTACTACTGAATTATAATTAATGCTAACAAATGCCAAGCAAAGCTGGTACAGCATCCTTAAGGAATACGAGCAGCCAAGATTTCTTGCTAGGGCACTGGCTGCATTGCCAAAAATTCATTCAAAGTCATTAGCAAGCAGGTGTTAGTGGAGGCAGCACCGTGCCCACACGCAGACACCTGTGTGTGCAGCACTCGTGGGGCAGGCGGAGTATCCTCAAAGCTTCTTTGTCTTTCCTAAAGCTTTAAAGCAAAGTGTTGTTTTTCTGAGGAGGTTTTAATTTCAGCACGTGTACTCCTAGCTGCAGGGAAGGCTGGGCTAGGCAAGTGATAAAGGTTAATGCCTATAGGAGGATTCTTACCCCAAATGTTAAAAGGCGAACAAAATCTGGAAAATGGAGAAGGACATGCTTTGTTCTTGTTTTGCTGAATGAAATGCCAAAGTCAGAGATGTTTTAAATTTCTGATCTGAGCTTCCCCAAGGGCTGAGGGAGCTGGCAGTGGTGTGCCCTGCCCCAGGTCCCACAGGGCTGTGTGCTGGCTCCTCGAGGGGCGTGCAGCCTGCAGGTGGGACACAGCAGGACAGGACACACATCAGAGCTGCCTTTTGGGCAGTGCCTCACGGGTAGGTCTGTTTGCAGGGGTGGTTGCTCTCTGCTGTGCTTGCATCCAGACTTTCACACCCTTCCCACATTTAGGAGCGTGAGACAGCCAGGACAGGCAAAAGATTTCATCTGTCTTTGCTCCTCCTCACTCCCCTTTGCCCACCCATGGCTTGGACATTCATGTTTCCCTAGCCCTTGACCCCATTTTGCATTCAGCATCCTCTGACCTCTTGCAGAAGCCACTTTTTAGCACTTGGATCCCACATCCAGTCTGGCCTTTTATTCCCTGGAGACATACATGTCCCAGATTGATGGGACATGAACTTCCTGGTGCCTGTAGGTTTTGGAAAACTATGAACGTTGCAGTCTTGTGTATCCTGGGTTCAGTGTCCTGACAGCCTGACCTTGCTATGCCGCTGCTCTCCTTGGTGGAGGCTCTGTTCTCTCAGGACGGGCTGTCCCCCAGGATGCTGGGAGGATACACCAGTGCCAGGCTCCTCAGAGAGCTTTTGGCTTTCTGAGAGTAAATACTGGGGCACATCTTGAGATGTGTAACCTGGGGAAGGAGTTCTTGCTGTAGGAAAGGAGAAGAGCAGGAGCCACTTCTGCTACAACTTCTCTGAGGCACTGGGACAGGCCTTCCAAGAAGGAATAGTTTGGTTTGGATATTTACATTTTCAGGGAAAACAAACCAGAAAAAGCATGTGTCACTTCTATTCCCCTGTCTGCTGCCTCAGCACCTCTCCCTTGCTCCCTGGTCAAATCCGCTTTGCTCGGTGACAGTAATTTCCCCCACATGAAAGGAACCTGTATTAAGGCTGAACTAAGCATTTTACTGTCAGGATTCTTGGCTTCCTAAATGTGTCTTACTAATCCACAGAAGATGCTCATGACCTGATTGCCCATGGTTTTGTACCCCTTTGAGAAGGGGTTTTGCTGCCTCCTTCCACTGACCAACAACCAGTGATGTCACTTCATCTGTGCTAATGATACGTTTAAAATTATAGCTATTTTTAAAATGTAGATATTTTCTTTGCTTGTAACTCCCTTATGGAGAAGCAGGATCATCAGCCTGCCTCCATACAACCTACCTCTGTTTTCTTGTTGCAGATAAAAGTGTTCCTGTCCACCAGCACTGAGGTGTTCTTCGTGGTGCTGGATGCATGTTCAGGAGCAGTCATGGGTAGGCAGCACTTTGACACAGTTACCAGTGAAAACACTGCCCATGCAATAACTGAGTATGTTCAAACATCCCTAAAAGAGAGGTAAGAAAACTGCTGAGACTCCACTTCGTGTAGCAACCTGTGGCTGCTAGAGAAAGAAAGTAAAATTATGCAATTTCATCACCAAACCTGTGCTCTGAAGAAATCTGACCCAGATTAAACAGGTACAAATCCCAAGCATCAGCCAGATGAGAGAAGCAGCATCTCTCCCCCAGGATTGTACAGATTAGGGCAGACAGAAACAGGTTGTGTGGAAAAATGACAATTTCTTCTAAACAAACCAGTCCTTTCCCATGGAGCATGGAGTAGATAAGGTCCTTGCACTGATGCTTGCAATCCTGTGCACCCATCCCAGCCTCCAGCCACCTTCTGGCAGCCAGTGATTCAGTTTTCCATTCTGGAAACAAGGCCATTTCTGTTTATTCTTGCTGATTGTTTTTGCCTCTTGTGACAGATGAAAGTCATAGGTGTGCCAGATTTTCCAGTGGGACTTCTCTTGAGTGAGCCAATGACCAGTCCTGCCTGCCTGCTGGCTCTCCCACCTTGTGTGGGTCCTGGCAATGGTCTGGACCATCTCTGTTTGTGTCTGTCCCACGTTCCTTGTGGTTTTGTGTGTTGCCACATAAGCACGGAACAACAGAGATGGATAGAT
Organism: Platysteira castanea; assembly: GCA_013397175.1. Classification (NCBI taxonomy): domain Eukaryota; kingdom Metazoa; phylum Chordata; class Aves; order Passeriformes; genus Platysteira; species Platysteira castanea. The sequence goes on from VYXC01007095.1 coordinate 3,362,807, forward strand.
ATATTCCTGGCTGCTGGTAGAAGCAGGTCAAGTAACCAGAAAACAGACTTTCAGTCCAAGGTATTTCTGAGCAGTTCATGACAAAGATTTGAACGCTCCTGAGTCATTACTAGGGGATTTAAATATGTTCTTAAAGTCAAGGAAGCTCCTACATACTTTTCTGGATTGGAGTTTAAAGGTCTTGAAGATCCTTAATGAAGCAATATTTTGCAATCATGCAGTAATTACTGTTCTTCTTTTCAGATCACTTGTTCTTGTGTGCTCTAGAAATATCACAGATGTGCTGGGCAGCTCTGAAATGTCTGTTTTTGCCAGGTTAGGTTCAGCAAAGCCTATTATCTTCCACAAGGGAGGTAAATATATTTATTCTATCACGCGTCTTTGGCTTTTTATGGTTTTTCTTGTTTCTTTGGCTTTTTATTAGGTTGGAAACCACAGCAGAATTACTGGTGTGTTTCCCGACCAAAACTGCACATGCACTCATACAGTGCTTATCAATATATTTCTCATCACAATATGCCAGTGTAACCCAGTGAAAACCTCTTGGCTCAGGGATGGTGAGGAGTAGGAGAGTTATTTCAGGATTTTGAACCCACATTGCCAGTGAGAAGTTGCATGCTGCAAACTTTGCATCCTAAAAGCAGCTTGTTTTTCTAACAAGAAAAAACCCCCAACAAAACAAAAAGAGAATCATTTCATAAAGATTCCATCTCTGAAGTTCCACTGCTTTGTGAGGAGAAATAATCATAACCTGAAAAGCTGATGAAAAAGAAAACAGCCTGCAGTGAAATAGGAACTGTTTAATTTTTTGGATAGGACAGTGAAATCAACAGTTTGGGAGATTCCTTATTACACTTTTACCTTGTATTGCTGCAAAAAGTCCATTGGTATCACTGGTCCAGAAAATCCATGCTGGATCCATGTTTCCTACTGGAAAGCTGGGGGCTATTGAGTCCAGGTTTGGATGAATAATGTGAGTGATAAGGAAATCAAGAAAACAGATTCAGATTTCAGGCCCTCAAGCAGAGATCAGACGGAAAATTGGCTGTATTTCCAGCTTCTTATTTTTTGGGGGGAAGGAGGAGGAGGAGGAGGGTTTCAGGGCACTGGGGACTTTTTCCCCACTGCTTTACTGAAATTCATTTCAATTTCTGGTTGAAGTTTCAAAGCTCATCGCTATGACCATTCCAGGGGAGGACAACACAGTCTTCACAGCAGAGGCAGTGATTTCATTTCGGTGCATGTTTGATTCCTGAGAAGCTGCTGCTTCTTTCATCCTTTGAAAAGCAAAAGTTTGAGGTTTTCTTTCCTGTTTTTGTCCTGAAACTTCATTGTTTCATTCTTTCATCAAAGCCCTGAATACTTTTGCAAGGAATTTTTTGATTAGAAAGGAATCTTTTTTTTGTTTGTTTGTTTGTTTTGCCAAACTTTGTTCCCTGAACCACCCGTGCCATCCTCTTGGCTGTTTTGGGAGCTTGGTTCAGCCTCCTGCCCTGACTGCTCCAGGGGCACAAAAAGCAGCAGGATGGGCCAGCCCCATCCTGGGGACACTGACTGGGGGTCTTGTCCTTGCCCTGCCACTCCGGTGGGATGCTGGTGAGTGGCACTGAGCTGCTGCTGGCTGATCACAGGCTGCCCCTGTTTTGCTTTTCCTAAGGGCAAGGGTGTTCCCCCGCGTGTCTGCCCCGATTTCCAGTCTGGGTAATTATGTTCTGCGCCATGAGCTTCCTCCTGCTGGTTCAGGTATTTGGACTATTTGATTTCACAGCTCCAGGACTGCTCCGTGCTGGGGGGGCTGTGTTTCAGGGCAGGCTGGAGCATTTCTCCCAAGAACACATTGCCTCTGCCAGGGGTAATGCAAAAAAACCCCCCCAATCCTCTTGACCCCAGCAGGATCGGGATTTAGGGTCTTGTTTCCTGGTTTTGCAAAACCTTATTTAAATTAGAAGTGTTTACAGGAATAGTCTCGATCCAACCAGCTGCAAATAGCCTTGGGAGTCTTTGCAATGAAAAGCATAATATAAACACAAGATATTATTATTAAAATGGAATAATACATAATGCCTTTGTACTTTGGGACAGCAGAGGACCAGAGCAGAGTCAACATGGGGGATAGTTTAGGCATAACAGGAAGAAACAGATACAAACTAATACAAGAAGGATTCAAAGTGTCTAACCATTTTTGGTAGTCAAATACAGAAAAGTACCAGTCTTATTTAAAAATAAAGAGTAAAACAATATTCCTGCTAACTGACATCTGGGCACCTGGCTTAGTTTGTTGAAATACCAGCAGGCCCGTGATGCAGCAGGTTTATGGCTTCAGCAAGGCTCATTCCCACTTCCACCACCCTTTCTCTCTCCTATATATTCTGTTATTTTAATTCAAGGGAAAAAAGAAGAGATAGGAAATTTCCATGACGCGTGGAGGGAGCCCGTGCTGTGCTGCTGGTGAGTGAGCTGCCACACCCAGAGGGTCACTCCTCTCCTTGTGTCTGTTTTTCAGGGAGCTTTGCCATGCTTGGCTATAAAGGACAAGCCAAGCCATCCTGCATTAAAGCCCTTAATCATGCTAGGTATCAGAAAGCTGCTTCTCTACAGCATTATGTTCCCTCAAAGCTGAAAGAATGTCAATGTCCAGCTAATGCTGTTGAGTCACTAAAGTTTGCATTTTCTCAGACCTGCCTGGAGCACATCCCTGCAAAGGCTGGGGCACCCCGGGGTTAACACTGCTGGGGAGCACCAGCCAGGCAGAGCCCAGCACCACCACCCCCAAAACCTGCTGTTCTTACAAGATTGTACCAAACTGATGGTGTTCACTTGTGTATTTTATAACCAATAAATATATTCTCATCTTACCTTCTGTGGCAGAGCTTTATTTTTCAACCAGCGCCTTACAGAGCAGAACAGGAGCAGCCTCTGGGCTGCCCTTCCCTGGGAGAAGTGTTTCAGCATATCTGTGATTCGGTATCAAAAGGTAAGTTATAAAGGCAAGAGCTGCTCTCTGGTAACCGTGGGACTGCGAATGAAATTTGGCGTGGAAATTCAGCAATTTTAGGGAAACGTGAACCTCAGCAGAGGTATGGAATTCTCCCTTCAGTCCTGTTTTTTATCCCTTAATGTCTGCTTTTTAAAAAACGTGTCCATCTGCTGTGGCATCTTAGGTGAACTCAGCAACATTTGCTTGGTCAGTGTAGAGTAATCTTGTGACAGTGTCTTCTAATCAAACTGAGCACAGGGCACAACCAGGAGTTATAAATGTGCTTCTGTCTGAAGCTAATGACTGGTCAAATGGTGTTTGTCTAACTGATGTGAACATTTAATTAAAGACCTACAGGAATAAAACCCAGGCTGAAGTATGTGCTGCTTAGGGTGAAGTCTTGTGTTCCTTTCAGGCAATGCTGGTATCGACTTCCTGCTCCAGCTGAGGACTGAAATATTGTCAGTATTAGTGGCTAATTCTCTTTGCTTCATGTTTATGCTGCAGCTGTTTGAAGTAAAGGCAAAAATAGAGCTTTGCATGCAAAGTGAGAAACAACTGGTGACCTCACTGACTGCAGCTAAGCACAAAGTGACCCTGAAATGATGAAAGAGTCACTTTGGATTGACACGATGCTACTTGGTGACCACAGTGAAGGGGCAGGTGATTTCAGACTATTGAATAACACGGGCTGCTCAAACAGGTGGGTGAAGGTTTTGTAACTAACGTCCCGCCGTTTCTTTGGAATTCCCAGAAATGGCCAAACAAGTTGCTACAGGGAAAGGTTCGTGTTTTGTTGGCCAGACTTTAGCTCCCTGGTGAGCGAGTTGCTCTGGCATCCAGGCACCGGCCAGCTGACACCGTGGCTCCGAGTGGGGACGGAACACCTTGGGTGGGACACTGGCCTCCATCAGACACATCCTGCCCGTGGTCCCTGGATGTGGGGTGACAGGACACCCGGAAGGTTCACAGGCAGAGAAGGAGACCGTGGCTCCATCCCCACACCAGGTGGGAGAGGTGTGAGCTGGGTTTGGCTGGGGAAGAGGTCCTGGCTTGCCAGGAAGTGTGAAGAAATCACTGATGCTGCTCAGTAAAGGTAAGATAAAACACGATGCATGGGACATCCTGGGGATGAGGATTGGTACAATAGCCTGAGCAGCTGGAACTGACTCTCTAGGGAGATCCCTGAAGTCCTTTGAACTCCTATTAATACCTAATTGTTATGATTTCTGATGCTGTACAGGGGGGAAAAAACCAAGATGTTTTTGGCTCGTGAGCATAAGCTCAACATTGGAACAAGTACTTACAGAGCAAATTTTTAGCTTCTTGGAGATTTATTTGATAATCTGTGACATGTCCAGACCCTGGATCCCAATAAAACTTTGCAGAGCTCTAACCCCAGGCTGAGACTAAACAATTGGCAAAGGGAGAGCCTGGTGAAGGAAGGAGAGGAATGTGTGCCTAAACCTCTGAAAAATCTCTATTCCTCCTCCTGCCCCAGAAGGAGAGCAAATGGCAAATGTCCTGGAGAGGAAGGTGTGGAGTCGTGGCGAGCCAGATGCAAACAGTGAAGTACCACAAAGGCAAAAAGAAAAATATTTACATCCGGATGCAGTTATTTGGGCAGTTAAAAGCAGCAGTTTGAAGAGGATCCAGGATGCTGTGATCCTCTTCAGCCACAGCACTCACTTTCCTTACCTTGGGAGAGAAAAGAGCCCTCAAACCAGGGACGCTCTGCAGAGGGTACAGTTCCTCCAGGGACTGCTGGGACATTCAAGGGGATGTTTTCAAAGGCTGCTGCTAACTTGGCCTGCACCAGGAGCTGGTGTGTGTGAGGCTGCGGGGTAAGTGCTGTGTGGCTGCTGTGTTTGAGGGAAGCTGCCCTATTCCTATTCCTATTCCTATTCCTATTCCTATTCCTATTCCTACTCCTATTCCTATTCCTATTCCTATTCCTATTCCTATTCCTACTCCTATTCCTATTCCTATTCCTATTCCTCCTGGGGATTTCCTGGGGATATCCACCTGCATGCCGGAGTCCACAGGGGCTGTGCATGTCCTCGTGGACATGCAGCTAACCCAGGTGTGTCCAGCACATCTCATGTGCATACACATTCAGGGTGTATGGCCGTTCTGGTCATCCCCAGAGCATTTCTGCAGCGGCTCTGGCGTTCCCTGGAAGCAGGAGCTCGGCTGGCAGCAGGCACAGCAGGGTCAGTGCACCCTGAGCCTCAGCAAACGGGGCTCAGCTTCTCACTGCTTTGGTGCTTTGAAAACCTCATGCTGTGGAGGAGGGTTTAACGCAGCGAAATGCTGAGCACTTCGAAAGCATGTGGAATTGGGAGTCGGTCAGCCTCGGATGGGTGGAGTGATGGGAATTGCAAACGATTTTCTTTTAACGGAGCCAAAAATTGCTTCCTTTCCTCTTCAAGGGCTGTAAGCCTCTGCAAAAAAAAAAAAGAGAAAAAGTAAATTCTGAAAAAAGTATAGCTTTAAAAAAGCTCTTTCCCCCCCTCTATTATTTGTGTCTCAAAATAGTTTGCCAGTATTAGAACAAATTAGCAAACACCTTAGTTTTCTTTAATTTATTCATTGTAAAAATTTCCTCTAACTCCTGCGCCTCATTCAGAATCTATTTTTATGGACTTCAGGAACCAAGGAGCTTGTAGGGATGTTTATAGAGAATATGTGAGCAGAACCTTCTTGTTGGGAAAGTTATTAGATAAATTTATAAGAAACCAAGTTTCACTGGGCAAACAGTCAGAGTGTTGCTTTTGAATCCAGTATTGATTCATTGAGAATTAAAGTCTGTTCCTGAGTTTAATCCTCCTCCTTTTGCTAGTAAAAATGAGCAGCTGATGTGTGGGTGGCAAACACAAGAAAAAGATGTGGAGCAGAGGCAGCTACGCCGCTGCCATGCGCTGGGACGGAACTGCATTTCCATTAGCAATCCCCAGAAATTCGTGTGTTTATTTTCTGAAGGCTTTAGCTGTGCCTGTGGCTGGGTGTGTGAAAACCCCCTCTGCACAGGAATGTCACTGTAGCAAAGGCTGGCGTGCTCTCAGGTCAGAAAAGCAAATGTGCACCTCAAATCCATCTTCCCAGATGGGGCTACAGTACAAAATTCCATGAGCAGGGCGAGGGGACCTGCTGCCATGCAATGTCAGCAAGAAGAGAGCAGAGGCGTTAATTAAACAGCTCCTCCCTCTCTCAGGATCAGCTTCCAAATCAATGTTGGCCTCTGCATATGCATGAGAAAACATGCAGCAAGGCTTCAGAGCTCACTAGTAAACTGCTGCAACCTCAGCGTCCACGGTGGCTGTGCCGGGGTCTGAGCTTGGTGGCCCTGGCACTGACCCACTGGGGTCTCTGAGAGCATCTCCCTTGAAGAGGTGGGCCCCGGGAAACAGAGATTCTACTCACAGGTCATCCCCGGCACCTGGGCAATTTAGTGTCTGCTAAGAGTTCACTCCCCATCAGGCTAAAAGGAGCCTTTTCCCTGTGAGCTTCCCTGGGGATGTTGCCGGATCCCCGCTTTGCCCCCAGGCAGGTTGCTGGTCTCTCTCGCTGGGCAGTAGCAGCAGCAGAAGCCACACGGTTTCTTGCCCCTGTTTGACATCTTTTTCAGGAGACACCAGGTAGCTGCTGCTTTTTTTCCAGTCCTTGCCTCATTTTTAATGGATTGTGAGTGATTCCATTATGCCCTGCCTGACATACTGAAAGGAGCTGTCTCCAGCAGATGCTGAAGGTACATCCTCCAAAGAGTGTCGAGCCAGTCTTTAAAAGCACTTTTAAACACCCAATACTGGGAGTAACTTTTAAAAATTTTGTTGCCAGGTTTGGGTGGTTGGCCCAGAGCTGTGAAGGGGGTGAGTCAAGATGTGTTTTTCTGACTGGTGGTGCCTCCCTGGAAAGCTCTGCTCTGACCCTTCAGATTCAGGGTGCCTGTGTGACCCTACCACTATGCCTGTGACAATCCAGCTTCCTCAGAGCTTTTCTTCACCATTTTGTTCTCAGAATGGTCTGCAGTGCATTGCCTCCAGCATTTTAAAGCCGTGGGAAAGGCAGTGGACAGGGATTCCTCTCTGCAGTCTGCTTTCTAGTACAGCATCACCGCTGACACCTGCGGTAGCAGCCAGCTGAGGGCTAATGGTTTCCTGCATCTACTTTTAGCATTGTCTGCTGCTATTGTTCACTTTTTGGAAAGGTTCAGCAGCTGGGAATCATTTCAGAGAGTCTGCCTTGCCAGATCCAAGGATATGAGTCCCACTTGCTATTGCCAGGCAGCTTTTCATGGCTAGATATAAAAGCGTTTCTTGCCCAAGAGAGAAGTCCCAGATGGTATTAGAGAAAGGCTGGAGATGATAGGCTCGGGCGGCCGCTTGCACGGCCCTTGTGCTCTCTGAGTGCCCGAATCTGCAGGGAGATTTGTTGACACTGGTGGTTACATCAGAGCTGGAGTCAGCCACGTGGCGCCCGTTCAAGGATGCAGCGTGTGGCTGGATCCCCACGCGGCTCCCAGCGCCGAGCCGAGGAAGCGCTGCCTGGCAGGAGAAAACTGCTCCTGAGCCCGCTCCAGCAGCACACACGGGTCAGGAGAGTCACCATCTCTTCCTCCTCTTATACTGAATGGTAAAATCCGACATGCCACTGCTTGCACGCAGGATTTGGGAAAGATGCTTAATTGAGAGGCTTTGAAGGAAAATTCCTGAGATTATCCTCCAAGCCGCATTTTTCCAGCCCTGTGTTAGTCAGGGCTGAATCAGAGGAGTCGGTTCCTCTTGGCCCTCTTGGCTCCCAGCCTTTCCAACCCAAGTGCCAGTTAATACTAACACTGCAATGAACTCGGGCTCGGTGCGAGCCGAATCAAATACCCTACCTCAGTCTCAAAATAAGCAGTATATTCTTTGGGCTGTGGCAGATCAGACACTGCGAAAACATCGGAGCCCTGGCACACAACTGATGCCTCTGAGAATGACATGTCTTCCCAGTGTCTGATTGCTTGTTTTGATCTCTGCTGATGAAGATGGATGCAATCAGGGAGGCCGTCCCTGGTGAGCAACAGGGGGTATAAAACCAGAAACCATTTTGCACCACCGGATGGTAAGTACTGTGCAGCTCTTGGCTCTAAGGAAAGCGAAAGCTGAGAAATTTCTTGATGTAGTTTCCTACCACTTTGCTACAGGTTTGTGTCAGAGGTAAGGTCATGAGCTGGACAGAACAGAGACGCTCCTCTGAGCTTTTAATGGGCCAGAACAAAGACATTTCTTTGCTACCTACACAGCAATAGGAGAGCAAATGCATGCCATCACTGCCAAAAAACATTCCCTTCTCTTTATTCCTGTGAACTTCTGTATCACCTGAATGTATTTTATGACCAAAACCTCACCAGTTGGAATCTGGCTTTATGGAGCACTAACACATAGTTGTGTCCACGCTCTAAGAAATGCTGTTTATCTGCAATGACCATCCTGTGGTATTACCTCTTGTTTAGCTCTTCCTCGATCGTTAAAGCGGAGCCTAATGACCGAGCCTGCAGATCAGGCTGTGCAATAATCACTAATAAATCTTGGCATTTTAATGGTGGCTGCTGTGCTTCAGGCGTACCTCTAACAATGTTTCTTTAAAAGAGCTCTGGCTTACCCAGCGTTGATGGTTGATGCTGTTAAAATGTCAGACACGTGCAGCCTGGTTCTGGCACAAATTCCATGGCGACGGCACTGCTCCCTGATAATGTATATCATTCAAAGTTATAGCGTTGCTAAGTGCATTCCTCTCTCCCACTGCTCTGTAACAGCATTTCAGCACCTGATACACTCTACCAAGCCCTGAGCCTATGCTGTTTCCAGAGCTCAGGGCTGTCAAATACACTGTACCAAAGCAAACAAACATTTCCCTGACAAAATATTTCCTGTAAAAGCTGTTCCTAATGCTATTTTAAACGCAATCATTGGATTACATGTGTTTTGAACCTATCATTGTACTTCGAGCTGTATCATCTTTGCGAACAGTACTGATGTGTTTTGCACACATACACTGTAAAATTTGCTCCAGACTAAATCCTGGCTTCTTTCATTCTTTTTCTGGTGGTTTTTTTTTCGGTTTTTTTTTTTTTTTTTTTAGCTTATATTAACAAGTAACATGAAAAATAACATGTTTTTTTGCCCTGGAGGAACTGGGGGCACCTTGGAATTCTTTCTCAGTGCTTTTTTTTTTGTCTTGAACTAAACTGTGTGATGCATACGTTTATCCTGTTTCATCAGCGGGATGTGACATGACAGCTACAAATAAATGTCTTTGATATTCCTCAGACACTGGGTTATATGGTAAAACCTAAAGACTCCAAGGACTACATGTGAATTTTAAACAGTGCCTTATGAATACAGAAGTGGGTGTCCTTGCCTCCCTGTGAATACACATGTCAATAAATTGTCATGAGCCAGGGGCAGAGCTGCAGAATCAATCACTGGAGACCAGAGAGAATCACATTAATTCTAACTTTGACTTTCATGACACTGCTTGTTTGTTTTTGCTGGGGGTTGGCTACGGAAGAAACAAAAACAACATTAGGTAGGCTGGTTTCAAAAGCAGCTTTTGGTTTTGCGAGAAAATTCTGAGCTGGCACACTAAACAGACAATATTTTCTTAGATCTGAAATCTAAGAAACTGCGTGCTTCAGGTTGGAAGTGTGAGTACGGTTTATCTGGGGGTTACACGAAACAACATTGCTAAAAACCTGTGGGTATTTCGGAGGGAGAGAGGTGCCACCGAGAGGTTACTCCGCAAAAATTTGTCACTCTGCAAACGCCTTCTCTGTTGTGTTTCATTACTTTCTAGCACATGTGAATATGCAGCCCCCGAGAGCCCTGACACTGGATGTGTTTATGCCACATTCCTGAGGCGTTTTTGGTTACAGCTGGTGGCTGCTTTCTGAGTGTCTATTTGGATTCCCGAGTGGGTTTATCCTAAACCAAACAAAGGGTGAGGAGCTGCCCATGGCTCCTCACTCTGTTCAGGCTGCTCCTGAATCAGTGGAAAGGTGTTTTCAGCCATCGAGCTGAACAGGAGCGGACGTGGTCTGGCATAAAGCTGGATTTATCCTCTTTCTTTTTTTTTTTTTTTTTGTGCAGTGAATGAGCTGCAGACAAAAAAGTGACATTTTCTTGATATTCTTTTTTTTTACAGCTATCCATACAGAGAATTGAAAACCCAGAAGAATGGCTCTACCTACCTCCAAGTATCTGGCTGGAAGTTTGGGGTTTTTTCTCTTTGTGGTCTCTTCAGTAAGCACAGGTAAGTTTTCTTGCCATGGCTTGTAATGCTATTTGTAATAGGTTTAAATTGACCAGCTTTTCACTCATCCTGTATAAAAAGAATGAAGGACAGAGTGAAAAAACTCAGGAGAAAAGCAGTTTTCTGGTGTGCCAATATTCCCAGTCAAGGGCAGCTGGAGTGGCAAAGACTGAAATTTCTGAGCAGGTGAAAGCACCCTCAGCAATCCCTCAGACTCTGCCACATGCTCTTAAACCAAACACAAACCCAGCAAACTGCCACAAAGAAATAGCAAAGGAAACCTCAGGTCCTAATAGCTGTGGCTGAGGGAGGTGAAGGCGAGCATTCCCCTGCATTCCTCAAGCCCAGATGTGGACAGCAAAAAGCTCTGGGCTGGGACATTCCCGTCCCTTGGGTTTTATCTCTTCTAAGCAGTTCTCTTAGTAAGCAGTTTAGGGAAGGGGGAAAGGGGAGACTGATTTACATATCCTATATACAGCTAATTTGGAGGTTGTATTTGTTTGGAATAAAGACACCATATGTCTTGCCCCAAACACTGCAGCTGCATGAGGCAACCTCTCCTTGTCATGCTCAGGCCCTTTTGGTCAAGAAGCAAACATTCAGTTAGTTCCTTGTGCTGGGTGCACTTTTATTTAAAAGATGACAATTAAAGTAACTATCAAGCTGTCAAGGTGACTGGACCAGCTGGCAGAAGATGCTCAGCTTGATGCTGTCATTGGCACAGCAGATGTTGGTGATGTGCAAAGCTCCTGGTACAAACTGGGTAAGGAAATCGGGAATTGGGTCCTCTGTTTTTGGTTTGTTGGCTTTTGCTGTTTGTTGTCCCAAACACCAGTGCAAATTCCTCTTGATTTCCCCTTAGGCTTCACTGCCTGCCTCTCTCTTTCAAAATAATGAACTTGGGGGCACAAACCTTTTGAGACTGCAGGAGCTCCTTGCATACTAGCATATTCATGTAAATGGAAAAATGAATGAGATTTTTATCCTGCCCACGTCATCTGGTTGCTAAATTATACCTTTACATTTGAATTGATTCTTTTGGTTTTATATCACTTCTCATCATGAGCAAATATTTCTATTATTCTCAGGGAAATAACAGCTCTTTCTTTTTTTAAAAAAAATTGTTGTCAGTGTGTATTGCAGTTATATTTGAACATCTATTTGCAATGCGAGCTCCATTCCCTGTCTGAAATATTTATCCTTTCTAACTTTTATTAATTCTGTGTGTCTTCTGGTAGGAACCCAGAAACACTTCCTTGTTCTTCTCAATTACTGTAAATTGGAGAAAGGGCCTCTGACATTACTAATACAATTCCAGATTTCAGCTGGCACATTGGTATCAAAATCAAGTCCTGGATGTTTATCTGTATCTGACTTGCTGCCTGGTAGATTATTGGCCCTCTCTGATTTACTTCATGTATATGGGAAAAGTTTGCAGAGAGACCAGGTCTATGCAGCCCACATGAAACACCCCTTGCTCACCTTGAAAACTGGTATTTATTGGGGCTCTGGAGGCTTTAAGGCCATGGCTGGTCCAATTCTATTGTTTTCTTAAGACATGAAGCTGGTGGAGGAGTGTGAGAGGATACTGAAGGCAGATGGACAGATTTTGTTTCTGTTGCTGTGGAATTGTCCTTCAAGTTCCGCAGTGGCAGCATGAAACAAGTGCCTGTCGACTGCACCAGTACCAGGAAATGTTTCCTTGCATGGATTCACATCACTGTCCTCCATTACCTGGAGGCATTGGTATCTGTGGGCCAAAACCCACCCGACTTTACTACACCAAGTTCCAGAGGCATAACCCTGCTGAGATCAAGGTGTTCATCCCATGACCATTGCCACTGATTCGTGGATCCTGTAATTTTCTCCACGATGTTTTTGTTTTAAGGGATAGCAATTGGAAAGCTGGTGAGAACTCCCAGCCCTTTCTGAAGGCAAAGGGCTCATTGTTCAAACTTCCACTGAGCTCAGCTGCCTAGGATTAGAAAGGGTTCTACCCACAGAAAATATGCATCACACGTGAGACTCACTCACAGTTTTGTTGACTAGAGTAAGACATGAGGCTCACACAGCAGCTGAGGTTGTATCAGGGAAATATTTTATCTTAAATAAATACTTGCAACATGAGTCTCTTGGATGTGGTATGAGAGCTGTTCAGACTAACACGTCATGGCAGCCCGTCATCAGATCCGTGTGTGGAGACTGGAGACGTGTGATCCCAAAGTGAATGAATCCTTATTGCTTCTGCCTGGAAAAGCTCACAAACCCAGACACACTTTCTCTTTCTATCTCCAGTGAAAATATACAATGCAAACATATTTTAACAACTTTATATTAAACAAAGCAGGCCTTTTGGGGGCATTTTTAAAGGTAGCAGTTGTTTTATCCTTTTATCAACGCCTTTCCTGGGCTTTGTGTCTAGATGGTATGAACAGAGCTGAATGCCACTGCAGGAAGGGCGCAGGTAAAGTCCCTTCTCAGTAGTTTTCTAGAAACTGCATCCCCTGCAAGGCTCCTTTGCATTGGGTTTTTCCATGCTTCCAGAAAACAGAAAACCATACAGCTTAAGCTGTTGTTTGTTTTCTTTTGGCCGTGACCCACGTGTACCCTGCTGCTCTGAGGTATTGCTGTGTTCCAGGGAGGCAGCCAAGAGGGGTGATGCTGAAAGATTCTGTGAAGGTGCCCAGGTGCAGAGCTCTCTGTCTCACACCGAACAAACACTGATTGTCCTCACTCTCCATCTCTACCCAGCAGAAGCAGCCGTCACATGTCCTGACAAAGATCCCGAGTTGGAAATCTGGAACCCAGGCCACAACGAAGAAAACCGCGTTGAAATCCGCAGCGGCAGGAAGCTGCTTCTCTCTTCTTCTGTGACTGTCCACTCCATCCACATCACTGATGGAGGTAAAACATGCTGCTGCCAAGGCTGGGGGAGTCTGCTCTCCACTGGGGCTGTTTAAATCCCTGTGGATCATGCTGGGAGAGCTTCCTGCTTCTTGCTGAGAGGAGGGTGGCCACTGGGCAAACATAGCTTTACTTCAGGACAAGGTTGGGTGGCAGCTGAGGTGCTGAGATTCTTTAGCCATTGTAACCAGTCTATTTCCCATCCTGTCTGGAGAATTTACACAAGTAGCCCAGTGTCATGATCAGTTCTGCTTCTGCGATTTGCTTCCAAACCATTTTTTTTTACTAAGCCACTGGCCCGATAGCATCATACTGCAGTAGTTGTGTTATCAGAGCCTGTGTTATCAGATGCTTATGTGCCCCTTTGTCTCCAAGGAAAGGGCCATAGTGTTGCTGGCATGAATAGCTTTTATTCATCTTAACTCTGAATTTCTGTCTCAGTTTTGAATGGGTCCTCTTCCATGCAAATCTTAATTGCATTTTTCAAGAACCAGACTGAAAAAACCCCAATATTTTCAGGATTTGTATTGAGAGCTGTTTTGGGGTGTATGAACAGAATTTTTCAAAAGCTGAGATGAGAGCCCAGCACTGGGTTTAGCACAGTGACACCACAACCTCCGATGAGCTGCTGTGTGATAAAGCAAACATCTTAACCTTGTCCACTTAGGAAAACTGGTCATTAAAGACGATGTGCAGCCCATCATCCTGCGCACAAGACACATACTCATTGAAAATGATGGAGAGTTACACATTGGCAGTGAGCTGTGCCCCTACCAAGGCAATGTGGTTATCATCTTATATGGGCGGTACGTATGCATGATAAAATACTACCTTAGAACCTTCTGGCATCTCTCTTCCACTTCAGGGAATGAAAATGCTCCTTAAAATCACATATTCTCAGGTATACTTATCATCAGTGCTCTGTGGAAAGTTCAGCAACTTTTAAAAGAATTTAAATGGTCCACAAAAATTGACGCAGCTTTGGGGTTTTTTCTCTTCTACTGGGATACGAACACTGGGATGTTTGGGAGAATCAGCATGCACCTTCCCACCACTCAAGCTGATTTTCCAGAATAGGCTTAAAACCTGAGGAGTTCTTTTCGTCTGAAAGTTCTCCTCTCTAAACATCCTTTCTTTCTGTATAGGAGTGGTGAGCCAAAGGATAACACCTTTATATCTTGCAGATTGGTACAGGTTCTCCTAAAGTTTCAAGGATGCTAAATTCGTATTTAGCAACCTCTAGACCCTCTGATTTAGGGTTTTGCCTGCCTCCAGAATTCAAAAACACAGGTGTGGCATTCAGTGTGGGCTCCAGGCCTCTTCCAGCCTGGATATAATGAATATAGCATGTATAAGCTGTGTTCCAGATTGCTCATGGTCTTCAGTAGCTGCTACTGTTATTTAAAATAATTTATTTTCTGTACAACGTGGGCAGCTCCTGATTCTTGGAGTACCTGAAAGAAATGCACTGCAAATCATGACACTTCTCTCCTCGGGTCACAGCAGCACAAGGAGAGAGGCTCCTTGACCCAGATACAAACCCAAACCTGGTCTCTTTCCTCCCTTCCTGCTTTAGAGCGGATGACGGCAGCCAGCCAAACCCTTACTTTGGACAGAAGTATCTTGGAGTGAGTAAAGGTGGCACTCTTGAGATCCACGGAAAGAAAAAGCTGTCCTGGACTTTCTTAAACAAGACTCTTCATCCTGGTGGCATGGAAGAAGGTGGATATTACTTCGAGAGGAGCTGGGGCCACCGAGGTGTCATTGTCCACGTTATTGACCCAAAGACTGGCGCAGTTGTCCATTCAGATCGGTGAGTGACCTTTTGGATGTCTGGAGGTGAGGATCTTTGGGAACAGCTTGGCGACAGCATCTCAGCAAGCTCAAACCCACACCTTTTAGCATCCTGTTCAAATGGGTGTTATTGCACATCTGTACAATTCTTCCCAGACCAGCAATCTCCAAAACCCCAGAGCGAGCAGCGTCCCTACCTTGCAGTCTGTCAGCCAGAGTTTAACAAATTTGGCTTAACACAACCCCCTAACACACCCTGCTAGAGAAGTGCTTTTGCAACAGGGCAATATTACTGTGAACAACACAGAAGAGCACTTTCTTTATAGTACTTACTTTCCAGTTCATAAAGACGTGGTGATTGCTGCAGTAAATGTTTACGGGTGTTTTTATCATCTCAGGTTTGATACCTACAGAGCAAAAGAGGAAAGCATCCGCCTGGCTCAGTATTTGGGCAGGGTTGAGAATGGCATGATCCTGTCGGTTGCAGTGAACGATGAAGGATCCAGAAACTTGGATGACTTGGCCAGGAAAGCAATGACCAAACTGGGCAGCAAGCATTTCCTCCACCTTGGGTTTAGGTATGTGCCAGTCCTGCCAGTTCTCCCAGCACAGAGGCTTTATTATGTTCCTGAGATGTCCAAATAGTTCCACTCTTTCAAAGTCACAAAGTTCTTTCACATGGGAAAAAAAAAATTTAAAAAAGAGGGAAACTTCTCAATGTGGAGTTTTAGCAGTTAATTAGATAGTTTCAGATCCACTCAGGGTCTATATTGGGTATTTTTATTAGCAGATTGAGGAGCAGCACATGATTCACATTAAAAAAGATGTTTTTCCAAGATATTGTTCCCACAGGTTGCTTAGTCCAACTTATTTTCAAGCCATCCCCCAAAGATTTAAGAAGCATATTTATACCCACACAGAGCATTGGATGTGCTGAGCATTAAGGAAGGCACAGGAATTGCTGTGTAGCCCTGGCTGCATCCACATGGACACACATACAGCACATTCCTCAGCCTGCCCACTGCAGGTCTGGGGACTGGTGCAGCACAGAAATCGAGCAAACATGGATTTACAGTGTGGACTGTAAATACTTCTGTGGCCAAAACAGTGTCTGTGTTGGCACACACACTGTTGAGAATACTTGCTATTTACCCAACTGTAGCCATTATATTTTTTGTGTTTATCTGAATTTATGTAGGCTTTTTTTTTTTTTGGTAGGCTTTTTTTTTTTATTATGTAGGCTTTTTTTTTAATATGTAGGTTATTTTTTTTTAATGAGGCACTAAGAGGGTGTCTGCAGAACACACACACACACACACACAAAATCTGCCTGGTAGGGAGAAGTGATTCAACACAGCAGTCTGTGGAAAGAGACATGTGTCAGCTGAGCACACACAGATGGAGTAAGATCTGGGGTGGGTGAAGAAGAGGTTGTGTCAAATGTTACAGGGACTCCTGTGCCCCAGACAACACATTTCAAAGAATCACCAAGGGGGGCAGAAATGATCTCCAAAACCAGGCTATCTCCATCAGTGCCATTTTTGCTCTCAAATCTAGACCTCATATTAGAGCCCAGTGGCCTGCTGGGCTTTTGTTCAAATGCTGGAATTAGGGAAACAGAACACAATTTTTGAACATTATACTTTTTTTCCCCAACTCTGCAACAGGAAGGAGTTGATAGGTTTCGCATATGCTTATAAAAGCAAATTGCACTTGATTTTTTTAGGCTGCTGTGGTGTTTTAATGCAAGCTTCTCCTCACTTTGCCATCAATGTTTATAACGGAAATACCACAGAAATTCATCCATGGAAGTGTGACTTTCAGCATTGCTATTGTTTGCAGTCAAAAAGCTAATCCTTGCCGTGCTGTTATCTGAAATACCACAAAATTGCACTTCATGAATTATACAGACACGTGGATAAATAATGAAGCAGTAATTGGTCAACACTGTCTTCCACCACCATACTGGCGTGTGGAAAAATATCTGTTGCATTATTTAAAATAGTGTATTTTTAGGAGTGTTCTCAGAGTTTAAGTTCATCAGCTCTCAAAACCACATTGTCTGGGTGACAGCTGTCACCAGACGTAGAAAGGCAGTTTGATGGCACAGTGGAACACAGGCAGCTTTAGGTGTATCCAAGCTTTTCCTCTTAAGCAAATTGAACTTCCACTTCAGTGTAACAAGATTTAGACATAGCAGTTTACATTTCAGACACAGCTATAACTCTGAGTAAGGATGTGTATACTCGACAGGTGCTTTTCGAAATTTTTTTTGGAGTATCTTAAAAAAGTGTTGAGAATGAGAAAATTACACACGTTTTACCCTCTGTGGCCAAGGCTGAGGAGAGCAGATGGATTTTTCTTTCTAACGTGCCTGTCACCACTCACAGCCCAGCGCTGGGGTTTGCTGGCTGCTCCTGCTGAGTCCTGGCTGTCAAATCTCCTCAGCTCCTGGCGATGGCTGGGGCTGGCCATGGGCATCCCTGAGAGAATAAGAGTGCAAGCCCCAGGCTTGGGAAATTTTGGTTTCGCGTTTTGTGAGGTGCCACTTGAGTCAGTTGCAGATCATGCTGGTTTCTGGCTGGGGTGTTGGCAGGGCTTACATGGGCAAACTCCTGTCCATCTCCAGCTGCTCCATATTCAACCACTTTGTAAAGTTGTGCAACTCCCCCTTGCTGTAGCAGCGCCAATGAGCTATGATGATTTATTCAGCAATGTTTCTGTGCTCCTGGAATCTCTTTTAATTGCCTGTTTGCTGAGTCCAGAACATTAGGAATGAAAGGAAAATCTTGCATTCCTCCTCCATTGTTTTCCTTTTGAAAAGTGTGTTTACTCTGTCAGTGAGAGCCCTTTTTTTCCCCCCTTTTAGTAATAAATGAAGAGAAAGCCTTTTTGGACTTGATGACATAGTTGTTCTCTTTGGAATTCCACACAAATATCTCCGGTTTGGCTCTGGGCTTACTGGTCGCTTCATTTCATATAGCCCAAACAGATTGCATGTGTCCTTATGTGTCAGGGTTGAACGACTTTAAAACTATTTTTAGTGGTAAAATAGCTGGGAGAAACAAGTATTTTAACACATGAAATGGGGCCAGACTTTGAGCTGCAGAAGTGAATGGCTCCTTATTCTTCAAATAATTTTCGAGATTCTTTTTGAGGTATCACAACTTTTCGCCATTTGTTTCGAATTCGATTTACCAAAATAATAATAATAATAATGATAACAAAACCAAAAAAAATCTATCTTGACTGCTGAGTGATAAAGTGTCCTTCCTGCTCCCATCCCCCCTCTGTCCCTGGATGGAGATCACAGCCCATCAGTGCCTTCGGCAATTGGCGCGCAGGCGAATTTTCCAGCAGGAGCATCTGGCTCGCTGGCAGGCTCCCGAGGCAGTGGTGTTGGCAGCTTCCCCCAGTGCTGGGGCTGGGGACACGCTGCTGGGACAGTGTCCCCGTGAGCAGTAGAGTCCAGTGGGGCCATGGCACGGCGTGGGCTGCACCAGTGCTCACCCAGAGCCTGCCCTGCTGCCCCCAGAGCAGCAAATCCCAGTGAACCCCAGCTCAGGGCGCCCGTGATTTGGGTGGGGTTTAGTGGCTCTCTGTCAATGTCTGTATGTGTTTTCTTCTGGAGTCCCAGAGTGGTTTGGAACTTCACTTACACCAAGGTAAGGTGACCTGCAAGAGTCTTGGTGCAATTGAAACAACCAGATATTTATCACTATAGAGACATGACCTAAACTGTGTGAGTGTTTGCTAACTCAGGACAGCCTCCCTACCACCCTAAAAGCATATTTTTTATTTTCTTAGTCATTAAGAGCAGATATCCCTGAACTACTTCTATTTGAAGATAAAAATCCCCCCTGATCCTTGCTAATTGGGTTCCCCTCCAAGGCTGGGAGGCACTTTAGTCCCTGTCTCCATTGCTTTCTCATCCATGTGGCCATTCTCCAGTGTGGCTGATAGCTACTGAACCTACTTGATCAATAGCATCAGATGGTAATGAACTGGCTTCTGACATGGGATCAGATTTGAATGGACAATTCAGAGCCATAAACCCTTACCCTTGTTCAATGTTCAAAAGAAGGAAGCTAGATAAGGAGAGACTATCCAAGCATTTTTTATTGTCCTTTGCCAGCCAGTCTGCCTATTAAAAATTCCCATGGGTCATTCCAAAGACAATTGTCATATACAAGGTTTCAGCATGAGCTGAATTTATTTAAGCAGAAGTGGTTTCTTTTCATATTCTTCAGTGTATACACATGTACACACACATACAAGATTTATTTTCAGGCTCCCCAAGGAGCTGCCAGTGTCTCTTGGGTCTGTCATACACAAGTTTCTTTAAACACTCATTTAAAAAAGAAACACACTTGTTACAGGCATGTTTTAAGTGGGGATTAGTCTTCAAACTCCCTTCTCTTCTGATATATTTATTGAAGAAATATAGAGCGTTAAGATAATTTTAATTTTAACTAAGCTGCCTGTGACACTAATTGGACTGTTTTGAATGTGGTGCCCCTGAGAAATTTAAGAACATTGGTCTATAAGAAATATGCCTCTCATACTTGACATAACTTGATCATTTCTCATTTTCATTCCAGGCACCCATGGAGTTTTATTACCATTAAAGGAAATCCCTCCTCTTCTGTTGAGGACCACATTGAATATCAAGGTATTTAATGCACAAAATGCTATCTTGATGTGATCTCTGGAAGTTATGGGAGTTACAGCTGAGACTAATTTGGCCATTGGAGTTTTTATTTCCCACTGCATCACATCGAAGCTATGAGCAATTGATGGTTTGACACATTTGACTGAATGCTCTCTCTATATATTGCTTCTTCCCACTGATGCATCTGAAGCAGCTGAGTGGGGGATAGCTTAGGTTATCCAAACCCTTAGATAAAAGGTGAGATCCTGCACCAGTGTAAATCCTTGTAGCTTCACTGTGCTCAGACACTGCCTCTCTAGAGGCACAAATCTGTGGAACAGACCCAGTTCACATCAGCTGTAAATTTAATCAGTGTATCCTGAATTAGTAGCCTCAAATCCTCCTCTGAAACCATTTTCTTGCAAGCTGAACACTTTAGAGTCTCTGTCTTCTCATTACATGAACCACACGTCCTGCTACAACATTAAATAAAAATAGCAATATATGACAAATAATTGTTGGCTTTATCCTCTCTTGGTGTTCAAAGATTTTCCCTCCTGGTTATCCATGTAGTCATAAAAGTATCTGAAGCCTCACTGCAAGATCAGTAAATTTCTCTGGAAGCTGTGCAGGGCTAATTTTGAATAATGCAGTCAAAATATGCAAATACGTACACAGACCATTACGTTTTCAGTTCTTACTCTCATCAATTGCATTCACTGATTTTACCAATTGATTTCAATGATTTTACCAATGTTTGGGGTTTTTTAACAGGTCACAGAGGGTCAGCTGTGGCCAAAGTATTCAAACTATTCAAAGCTGAGAATGGAGAACATTTTAACGTTTCTTCAACGAGCGAGTGGGTTCAAGGTAAGAGGTCTGTGGGCTACTTCACTCGGTGGTAGACAGCTGACAAATAGGGTGAATCATCCTTTTTACTGCAATCCTTTTCCATTTGGGAAGAGTGGACTTGCTAGCTGCTATTTATGTCATCACTAACCCACCTAATGAACACTCACAGATCCTTTCCCCAGTTGCCTCCAGGACCCTCTGAATAACTGGGATCCTTTTTCCTTTTCTGCATTGGGAATGAAATTCCATCTCCCGTGGTCTCAGAGATCACACACAACCTCTTCCTTCTTTTCCCTGCACAGTCATCATGTCCAGGTTTCAGACAACACACAGTAACTGCTGCAACTCGATCTGAAGATCAGAGAAGGCAGCTGAGGCAGACACAGATCCAAAATCCGTATCTATTAATAATGCTTACAGTGCACGCGCCAATGATGTAGCTTTTAATAACTCTGCTCTCCCTTGGCTGGTTGCACTTCACAGCATCATTAAAAGTGGCTGACAGACTGGCAGGAAGAGGCAGGAATCAGATCATCAGTGAAGAAACTTGTGAACGATATCTGAGATCATATTATGCTTCGTGCATTTTTGCTGCACTCATTAGGCTTGACTTTCAAATGACTATTCTTGTTTGCACTTGTCTCCAGATGTAGAATGGACAGAGTGGTTTGAGAAGCCTGACAAAGTGAGATCTAAGGACATGGAGAAGCTGTCTGACTTCAAAGCTGCTCATCCTGATAAAATCTGCAGGCAGCCCATTGACATCCAGGTAGGCAGGATTACCACTCGCTTTAGAGGGGCAAGTCTTCTTTGGACTGACACTGAACCCCCAAAATAATTGTGCTTGTCAGTAATTTTTGTTTCTAAATAAAATACGCCAATTATTTTACCACTCCAATACATAACCAGCAAGATCTTGTGTACAGTTTTGTATTGTTCTGAGACAAATTTGATAGAACTGAGCTCCTTTCAGTAAATTCTGTCTCTTGGCATGAAAAGGTGTACAGATGGGGTCATGGACAGCACAGATGCTATCCTGAAATATGTGGTTCCCTGCTGGAAGATTAAAAGGAGCAAGCACATGAAAATTTCAAAGGTTTTAAATGGTCCTGGAATGGACCCTGTCTAAAAAATTAATCACAAAATGTAACGAGATAGTACAACTACCAGCTGTAGCAGGTTGTCAAAAATACTGGTGAGCTCTCGGCCATTTCTTGGAGTCAATTGTTTTATCTCTGTGGAAATAAACTTGAATTCTGTTTGGAGCTAAGCATTATAATTATGCCATCAGGCCAGCATGCTGAGGAGCAGTCAGATACCTTTTCTGACACTGTAAAGACCTCTTTAAGGACAAAAAACCCCCTGCAAGGACAAGGGTATTTTTTTTTGTATATGTTCACCATATACTTTATATACAAGGTAAAAATACTACAGCAGATGCATTGCTAAAAAAAGACAATAAAATCCTTCACATCTGTGCGAGGCTGAGCCTAAGGTTCCTGCGTGCCCTGAGCCAGTGGAGTTGTTCGTGTTCACAAGAATGTGGCTATTGAAGTAAAAGGGAATGCTGACAGTATGAGTGAAAGTTTCCAGGGCTAGATGTTATAAAGAATCTCTCTTGAACAGAAAGGAAAAAACTGCCCTATAATTTTCTGCCAGGTCTTACCAAATCCACATTCATTTCTGCTTCCATATACGTGTATTAGAAGCGACAACTTTGTTCAAAACAGGGGTCAGATGTTTCTTATGATACATCCCCTTCTAGAATGTGTGTTAAAAGAGAAAGAGGAAACATATTCTTCTGTTCTAGGAACAAACCTTTTTATTTCGTCTTCTGTGAAATAAGATACTTTTTCCCCCCCACCATGTATATTAAAAGCGAGACATTTTTCAGTTTATCCTGCAGATCTTAGGGCAAATCCTCAGGTAGTGTAATCTGGTGCCGCTCATTGCTTTCATAAAGCTACACTGATTTATAGCAGCTGGCCTGCCCCAGCTCTGGTACATGGGAGAAAATTGAAGATATGATGATAATAACAGAAGCACAGCACAGCCAGAGGCACATTCCTCCAGCTGACAGTGCTAATCCCACACACGGCAGCAGGGGTGGATGCATTAATAAGGAAAGCCTGCATGAGTGAGAGAATCAGCATCAGACCCTTCACTGAAGGGTAGCTTTTCCCCTCCTGGTGCCTTGCCAAAATGCACATGCTATTAGGATTGCCCAATGCCATGCACCACATTTTTGTGAAAGGGTTGAGAGAAATGCAAGCTGTAGAGACAGAATGTGAAATTTGACATGACCCTGAGATGTTGCCCCAGCAGGAACGCCAGAGAGGTTACATATCTCACTGCTTCTTGGCATGAGTACAGCCTCTTTTCTCAAGGCAGCTCTACAGGCTGGTACTTGCCTGTGAGAAAAGTCCATTTCTTGTTTCTTTTGGAACAGGCAGCAGTATTGCAGCAGCCTCGGGTTTTGTTTTTTTTTTTGAGAGACTGATCCATGCAATGGAGAAATAAAACCCCTACCCCTTTCTTCTGCAAGGTTCAGACAGAGCCTAGCCACAAGCAATGGAAGGAGTGCAGTGCAGAGGCTTGAAGCCGTGAGTTCATCTGGGTGCAAGCATCTGTGCTCAGTGTTTCCATCTGCCCTCAAACCAACAGCAAGAGAAAATCTAGGGCACCGAGGCAGATGTTGGTGAAGCTCACAAACTCCTCCCAAAACAGCCCATGGTCTCAGCACAGACACAGCAGAGAGGCTTGCACCTAAGCAGTGGCTGTGTGAGAGCAGCGGCTGGGAATGCTGGCTGGAGGGCACGGTCACAGGGGTTGTGCCATCCCCCAGAACAAAGCAAAGGCCTCTTCTGGTGGCACAGGCGTTTTGGTGAAATCCCTTCACCTCACAGCAACACCTGCGTTGTATTTCCATCCTCATTCCAGGCAGTGACGCTGGATGGAGTGAATTTAACCACTGAGGTTTTCTACAAGGGCGGCCACGATTACCGATTCCTGTGCCACGGCAAGGACCAGACGGGCGAGGGCTGCCGCAGCTACAGAGTGAGGTTCCTGTGTGGCAAATCTGGTACGTGCCCCGTCACTGAGAGCCAGAACAGAGAACAGCAGAAACCCTGTCCTCCCACGACTGGCTCTTTCTTGGTGTCAGAACAACTTCAGTAATTTCTCCAAGCTAAAGCTTTGGTTGGGCTATGGACATGAACTCAGATAGAACGGCCGAAGACTGATCGCAGGAAAAATTCCTGAGCACTAACAGAAGCAGCCGGGTGGTTTTTCAAGTACCCAGCAAGGCTGTGGGAAATATTTGGCAAGTTCTTTCCTGTAAATTCCTTGTCTTTTGCAAAAACATTTTGGGATGACGTAGGATTAGTCAATCAGAACGTGTGAAGACAACAGGGTTTGAAACTAATACTTCATTTTATAATTTTTAATTCCAACACCGCTGCCCCTAATCTGCTCATTAGACAGGTCATTAGGACTTTTGGTGCTGGCAGGAGAAGAAGGGTGGAAGACTGTTGTTTTGCTGGAAAAAAACAGTCCTTACATTAAAGACCACTTGGCTGCTGTAAACAACAGCACCCAGTGCCCACAAGGGCTGCTGCTAAGTGGGTGTGGTGAGAATGAGCCACTAAGAGCTACATTTAGGTTTATCCTGGGGTTAGTGGAAAATCCACCTGCCTGCAACTAAAGGAAAATACTTTCCTGTTTTGTTGCTTGCCATGGCAGAGCCAGTAAAAAACATGTTTGGAGGAGTAAACTTTTTTTTTTCTTCTTAGCATGAGAAAATCATAATTTTTGGTGGCTTTCCAAGGCGGGGGTGTGCGGGAAGAAAAAGAGAAGGAGCAAGCTTTTCTTGATAAGACTGACTGAGTTCTCCACCCTTGCATTTTGGCTTTTCAGTGAGACCAAAGCTCACAGTAACCATTGACACCAACGTGAACAGCACGATCCTGAATCTGGTGGATGACGTGAGCTCATGGAAGCCTGGAGACAGGCTGGTGGTGGCCAGCACTGACTACTCCATGTACCAGGCAGAGGAGTTCCAAGTGCTGCCGTGCAGAACCTGCAGACCCACCCAGGTCAAGGTGGCAGGTGAGGTGCTTCATCTTATCACTCTGGCGTTGCAGTTCACAAATTCTGTCATTTGCACTGAGGTGACTCCAAAAAGAATTGAAAAATGCTGAAAGACACCTGAATTTGGTGGCTGGTTGTTAGATGCTTTGGGGATACATAACTTTCATGCTTGAAAACTTGATTTTGGTTCCTTTCTGCCTTCCCTTTTCATAGCTGACTGCATTTTCATCCCCAAGCACGCTATTGAGTGGGTGTGTTTACTTAAGAGGAACAGATGCAGGTTATGTGTTTGAAGTTTTCAAAACCTGTATTTGAAATACCACTTCCTAGAAAGCAGAGGAGCCCAGCTGATGTGAAGAGTGAGCTGGGGCAGGAGCAGACTGCGAGAGACTGTGAGGCTATGAAGCAATGTCCAGCTGGCTGCTTGCCTAAGTTTTATTTAATGAGAACTGTAATCTTACATTTTAGAAATACTATTTTGTAGTATTTGAAGGTACTGTGTCCCATTTACTGTGTCTCCAGAGGGCATTGCTTAGAGGGGAGGTATTAACCAAACACTTCTGGTGGCCAGTGAGTTGTCCTGAGCCTCAGCACTGGGGAGTTGGGGTGGCAGGGTGTTGCCAGAGTCTGAGAAGGAGGAATGGGAGACTTTGCAGAGCCCCAGCATTTTTCTCTCATAGGTGACCAGCTCAAATGCAAAACAAATTGCTTTTGATTAATAGACTTTGTAGTCCAATGATTGCAGAGTGGCCCCTGGACACTGAGTCCAATTAAGAAGCATAACCATGATGAAGCACAGACTATTACCAGCATGAGCATGAAACTGAAATCCAGAGTGGGAGATTTAATCTTCATTTGAGTGAAGTTGTCCTTGCCTTCTAGAACCTTGTTTTGGCACACTGATAAGCAGAGCAGGGAAATAGCACACGAACTGCCCCTTATCTGAACAGATGAGGATTTTTTTGCTTCTGTAATTTAAAAAAGCGAACGTTACTTTGCAATATAAAAGTCAGCAGTAGCTGAGGCTGTGTTTCAGAGGCAGCATCTGCCTGGTGGTAAATCATGCATGTGACATTATCTTTGCTTCCACACTGGCTGTTGCTCTAGGCAGAGGTTTTGTCTGCATTTACAGTAAGATCTTTCTGAGAAGCCATGAGGGCACTTGGAACATCGAATGCACCAGGGAGTTCACTCGGTTCTCTGAAATGAACCACTTCAACATTATCTCTGATGCAACCTTTTCTGGAAGGTGCCAATATACTTCCTTTGGCAGCTGCCTCCCCGCAGAGCTGCAGCCATTCATTGTTGGAGATGTGCATCACGCCAAGAAAAATGTTATTCACAGTTCGAATGTATCACAGTCTTATGACTTCAAAATGTCTAGTGCTTTCAAAGAAGACACATTTCCAAGCTGAATATTTTTCTTGAGCAACTTTTGAGCTGTTGGGACTCAGACTGGTATGATACAGGTCACATCCTGAAGATGGGCTTGGAAGATGGCCAGTGGAAATAAAGATGGAGTTGGAATCTTGGGCTTCCCATAATCTAGTGGATCTGTGGAATTAATGTAGTCACATTCATCTCCTGCAACAACGACAGCTAGGTTAGTTCAAGGAAACAAATAATGGGTTAAAAACAATAAAAAAGTTCATGTGAATTTCAAGTAAAGAAGCAGTGGAAACACTTGTTAAAGTAATTGTGCTCCTGGTCTCTGATTGCTCTTTAGGAGAATTAGGACATTCCTTTTATTACCACAAATGACATGAACACCAGGGCCAAAGTCTCTCCTTTCTTATATCCAGGCAGCTCTATTGACGTCAATGGGATTTCACTGATTATATAAATCAAGGCAAATTTTAGTCCAGTTATAAAAATCACATCCAACTTTCTTGTAACAAAAACACATTCGCACTAGAAAATAAAATAATCTGCCTGAATCTAAGTTCAGTCTAGCTGAAATAAAAGCTGGGTGAGGCTGAGATGTCCCCTGTGTTTAGGAGCCAGGAGGTCCCTGAGCTGCTCTGTGCCTGGCCGTGGCATAACTTCACCCACTGCCCTGTGCTGTGACAAGTAATCAGCCAGAATAAGGATCATTAATGTCCCCTGGTCTCAGCACAGGTGAGCAGCCCTGGCACAGCCTGGCCTTCTGTGCCTGGGCCAGGCTGTAACTGGGTGCAGAGGAAGATTTATGATGAATGTCTGCCTGCCTTTTGCTATGGAGATAGGCGAGATTGCTTTGCTCCTTCTGAGAAAAGCCTGCCACACATGCGTTTATATCCAGGGTCTCAGAGGGATGTCATTTGTAATAAGAGAAAAGGCTTAATTTTCCTAAGAGGTTTAGCTTAGCAGCTGAGAACTCCAAAAGTTTGCCCTTTGAAAGACAAATGATAAAACCATTCCTACCCGTGATGATTTATTTCCCTTTTAATCTTTATTTTATTCCTTTCTATTTATTTTTAAAATGAAACCTAAATGTCAGATCTGAACTACTTAAGAGTCTCTTTGTTATAAAAAAGGCAGAAAACCTCTGATTTGTGGACAGCCAGTTTGGTGTGGCAGCAACTTGGCATACCAAGGTTTAATATAATTTATGCTCTCATAGTTTAATAGTATTTTAATAGACATGGTTTAGCATATTGTGCCAAATAAGTCAAACTCATTAGTTAGCTCATGTCCTATTTATATTTGATACTTCCTGCTGAAACTCATACTTGCTTTACTTGCTAGAAACGGATTGATTAGAGCTTTTCAAAAGAACTTAGGGGAGTTAATACTCAACCACCATCAGGTTTTAGGAAGATTTAGTTATTTAACTGTGGACATCTGCAAATCTCAGTGTAGAAAATGAGGGAGGACACAGGCTCTGATCTTTTGCACTCCTTTACTGGAGTGACTGCACTGATGTAAGAACTGTGGCTCCCGTGGGTAAGTGTGGTTTGCATGAGGACCCCGCTCTGCAGGTCCTGCTCCCAGTCAAATGGGCACTCACTTAAACAGAGCTTTCCCCCCACTGGCTTTCTTTGTTTAACTCTTTTTCTTGCTTGTAATTTTTGTGCCTAGATTATTTTCACTGTGGGAACAGATTAAAACTGTTTGATCTTCCAACTTCACAAGGTTTGGGGAGGGACGACAGTGCGGGGCAAAGGGAGGGAGGAGGGAGGGAGGAAGGAAGGAAGGAAGGGTTGTGTTGTTATGATAGAACTGGATAGTAGGAAAGATCAAGTATTTTGTCTAGTTTCCCTGGGAAACAAGTCTTATCTGCATCTTGGTTGCTCTGTATGAAGTTTCTACTGATGCTGATAAGTTTCACCATGAAACAGAAATGATGAAATGCTCTTTTGTGCTCCTATATGCTCTTGATAAAGGATGAAAAAACTATTTGTGCCTGGCATAATTACTCCAGTTATCCCACATACTGGTGAATCTATGATTACAAGCACACATTTCTTAAATCCTGCTTATTGGGTTGTGAGTATTAGAGAGATAAGGAGTTTACTGTGATCTTGTTCATGCAGAGAACGTTGAATTAAAAGTATAGATATGTAGTTGTCTCACAAATCCACAGCCTGTGTCAGCACTCATGTGGTGCTTTAAGGATGGGAGAATTTACTCCACTATCAAAATTCAGATATTCTTAAAGATTTAGGGTGTTCTGTTTAGAAGTTGGCATCATTTTGGCTGGAACTTGCCAAAAGTCCTTTTTTAAGGTGATCTTGGTTCTTGAGGGCAGGGCAGGAAATCTTGTGAAATGGCCCTTTCTAAAAGTCTTTCAGAGCTCCTTCTACCTTTGGCCATTACCTGGAAGCTGAGCTGGCAGAATCATACTCAGGTTGACACAGAAGTTCATAAGGGAAGAGTTTGTGCCTGATTGCCGTATGTCTATTTGCCGAAAACTTAATTTTTCATGCAAAAGTGGGTATTTGTTGATTAGGACATCAGGTTGTACTGTGTGACTCGAGGAGCCATGCAGCTCACCCAGCCCGTGCTGTGTTACAGCCCTGTGGCTTAGGGATGCAGCAGCAAACCCCAATCAAGATAATTCAGAATAATGAGGATTTGAAAGATGCCAGTGTGAACATTTGTTTGTTATTAAATGCAAGCAATAGGGGCATTACCACCAGTGATGACAAGTGCTTGGCAAAAATGATAAATCTGTCAGATCTGGGCTGGCATCAGCAGTGAATTGCACTGATTTTAAAGATGCCCTGAAGGATTCACTGTCACTGGATCCTGTGGGCTGAACAGACAAATTGTGTTTAGCATTTCCCTTAAAAACTTGATTAGGAAACATCAAAAGACCACGAGACACTGGGTCTTATCCCTAGAGAGCCCAAAGGAGAAGAAAAGACTCTTTAGAGAAAAAAGGTATTCCAGGAGAATCTCAGCTTCACTTTATCTTCACCAAACCCAGACCTTCCAGTGCCTGTTTCACTTCTCAAAGGGAGATTTCGGAGTTTGGGCCATTTAGAGCCAAGGGATTTAGGAATGCATGAGTGTACCTGGGAGGGTTTTCCAAGAGATCTGTCTGACTCACCAGACCTGAGCACATCGGCAGCAGCTGAAATAGTTTTAAAATCCCACCCTTCCCAGGTTTGATAAGGCCCAAGACCCAGGTTTTGTGGCTGGGTTCACGTGTGGCAGGTTTTCCTGGAGCTTTGTACTACTTGGAGAAACTCTGCTTTGAATTTCTTTGTTGATATAAGCATGCCCTTGACTAGTGGATCATCTATGTTTATTTTAATCTATATTTCCTTTTAGTAATTACCTTGTCCTTACCAACAGCAGGTGACCTCAATAGTCACTGTCTTGAGCAATAAGCAAGGAAATACGCTCATATTTTGCTGAGTCAAGGCTTCCACCAGGCAAGCCCACATATTAAGGAAGTTTTCCCTGTGAATTTACATTGTGCTAACTGGAGGCACTGGTATGACACACGCAGCAGCAAAGCCAGGGGGCTTTTCCTAGTCCATCACATGGGTCTGCTGTGGGGAGACACGATCCGTGTCACTGCCAGGCTGTGTTTGGTTTAGATGATAACCTGGCACAAGCCTGGCTCACTGGCAAGGCAGTCTCTATCCGTGAGGGACGCAGCAAACCCGAACCTGAAGGAGGAGAAGGTGAATCAGTGGCCTCAGGGCTCGTTGGTGGCTGGGAAATCACAGCACTGGCTTTGATGCTGAAGCAGCAACACATTCCTCCCACTTTCAAAGCACAGGGCTGCCTTTTTAAAACTAAACCCCTGGCAGGGGTTTGCCCATGGTCAGAGCTCAGGGTCTCAGATACCCTGGCTGCTGTCTGGGAAGGCTCCGTGTGCCAGCAGTGAGCACCGAGCTCCAAGCTTGCAGCTCTGCAGAGTGAGATGCTCCCGTCCTCGTGTGAACCCCCTGAACTTGCCACAGAGCAGGCTCTTTTGTGAGTTTTCTTCGTGCCCACCACCAAACGTGCCCCAAGCAGTGCCACGTGTCTGTAGATGCCCCTCGCAGTGCTCCTGCTCCCATGGGAAGTGCCCGGTGTTGGAGTGCTGGTTCCCAGCAGTCACTGACAGCACACGAGGGCTCCCGTGCCAGGCTCTGTCTGCCACAAGCTTCTTTCGGCCCCGCTGCTGCAGGGAGCTTGAATTTCTGTCTGCCTTGAGAAGTGGTTTGTTTTTCAAAACTCTATTAAAGGAGCTCTTATTCAAAATCCGCTTTTACTTTGGAAGGGGATTGCTTTCCGTCTCTCCTTTTATCTCCAAACATGTCAAATCAGCAAAAGCATAGAGTGAAAAACATGCACCCAAGAAGTTATATTTAGAAACTGGTTAGTCCGTATTTAACATTCCTGTCAGTGCTTACCCTGTTTTGCATGTCTGGACTGGTGTTAAATTAAATTAAATACATGCAAGCATGACATTTATTATTCTAGAGATCAGCACAGGAATAGCAAAACTGCCTATCTAATTTCACTGCCACAAATCCTGGAGCTCTGGCTTCAAATAGGATGTTCTTATGATTATCTGAAACTCTTCCTGCATTTCTGTAAATCAAGGAGAGGTCAGCTCTGGGGAAAACTGAAAAATAACAGCTTAAAAACAGTTCCATGAGGAGAAGCTGTGCTCCTTTACAGACTCGCTCAAGGCTCCAGCACGGAGTATTCTCATGTGGAGGGTACTCACTGCAGTGGCTTTTTCCATGTGTATGAATAAGGGAAGCAAAGCTGCTGGTTTTTTGGATGGGTTGGGTCTGGTTTTGGCCGCACACCTGACGAGGCTCACTGGCTGCAGGGCAACAACATGGGCACGGGTAAGCCCAGGACTTTCTAGGGAGACAACTGCAAAAGTGGGTGAGGTGCAAATCCAGGGTCCCTTGCAGCGCCTCATTTCTGAGAGCATGCAGCTCTTTGGCCATCACCACTCCCTGAGTTAACAGAGAGTGGTTTCCACGAGCTCAGATGGTTTGGAAGGCAGAGGTGCCAAGGCAGAAGGCACAGGTCATGGCATGAACCCCATCCCACAGCACAGCAGTGTCAGAGGAGGGTGGAGCACTCACCCTTCCCAAATCCCAGCATTACCATCGAACTACACTGCTCCTAGCTTCAGAAAGGGGAGTGAATGGTGTTTGCTTATCTTTTTGTACACTCAAAGCAGCATGTTTTGGTTAAAAATAATACTGTTTCAGTGTTCAAAATCCTCCCCTTGGCTTGGCACCTCTGCTTAAGCATGAAGTGCTTTGCAGCAATAGCCAGGCTTCAGGCTTGCCATTTGTTTCTAATTAAGGATTTGAATGATTCCATGGAAATTAAATACATGCAAGTGTAGCATTCCTTAAAGTTCAGTGTTTACTTAAAGAGTTTATTACTTATTTTTACTGGAATAATGCAGAATGGAGTCGGTAAGATGAACCTTTTCCCAGCTGACTTTTCTCTGCAAAAACCTGCGGAAGGAAGGAGGTAGTAGGAATCTGTTTGAATGAAATTACAACAAAGAGATGCTTTGCTTTCTAGACATCCTCACTGCCTGGATTTCCCCCCCTTTCTGGTCAGGCCTGGGAAAGTTTTCTGTGCTTTTAACCCCTCCATGGAGGAGGGTGTGTGTGGAAGATGTTGTGGGTAAAATGGCTTGGCAAAGGGAGGTGTGGCATGGGGTCGATGGAAGATCCCATTGACTCCAACTGCACCAGGGCAGGAGGAAGCCTTGGGAGCAAGCTGGAGACGTGAGGGTAGATCTAAAATGGAGAGGTTTGGGAGGGCAGGGAGTGGGAGGTTTTACAGGCTGCTTGGTGAGGGGCTGTGGTTGTCCCAAGCCACAATTCCTACGAGGCTTTCTGCCCACTCTGCTCCTTGCCTGCACCAGCAGCCACGGTGTTAGCAGGATCTGACTGATGTTCACCTGGGAGTAGTGCTGTGGGGTCTGAGCAGCTCCCAGTGTCTTACCATGGGAAATGCTCTGCTAACCTTGGTGATTCAGACTTTTCAGTAGCTGCATCATCAGGGGTTTTTTTTGCATCAAATGTTCATACACAGCCATTTATAATCCAAAATAACGCAGTTCCTTTTCAAGGTAGGAAATGTGTTTTGTCTAACAGACTGTTGGTTTAACTCCCTGGATAAATGAAGCAACCTAACAGCAAAAAAAATCCCATTTCCTCCATTGCAAGTATCTCACCAAGACCTTGAGTGTCACCCGTGCTCCAGCCTTCCCTCCTCTGAGGTGTTGGCCAACAGTTTGTGCTACTCAGTTTCTCCTTTCATTACCACGCCGAACCCACCACAGGAAGCCCACGGGAAACCATTGGCAGGGTGATCCTGAAACTGGATCTTGTTCCTTTAGGCAAAGCCAGGTACCTACACATGGGCGAGGTCGTGGACGGCATCGACATGCGGGCGGAGGTGGGGCTGCTGAGCCGCAACGTGGTGGTGATGGGCGAGATGGAGCCCCGGTGCTACGAGTACAGCAGCAAGCTCTGCTCCTTCTTTGATTTTGACACCTTTGGGGGACACATCAAGGTAAGGCCAGAGCCTTTTCTTGCCTGTTCCTCCTTCCATCCGCGCCTTCACATACCAAGGAAGCCGAGATGCAGGGAGGGAAAAATTCCTTATCAGCCATTGAGCAAACAACCTCTGCCCACGGTACAGCAGATCCGTGCCCCTTCTGCTGCCTGTCCTTTGGCTTTGGAGTGCGTGTCATGCCCCGCAGACATCGCTCAGCCAGTGAGGCTGGTGATCAACACACCTGAGATAAAGTCTCCACATCCCAGTCCCAATTTTCCCTAGATTTTGGTGGTGCATAGCCCAGGAAGTTCGAACCCACTACAGCCCAGCTGGCTGAAACTCATGGAAAATGATAAATTGCTTTCCTTCTAAAATTAAGTTAAATGTGTTTATGGCAGCAGTGGGGAAATCAAAGAGCAGCTCTGGTCTTCTTAGCCACCATGCCCCTCTCTCCCTCACCCCGCAGCCACACACTCCCCTCCACACAGTAAATCTTCCCAGCAGATACAGTGCAACCCTTCCTGTGCCTGTGTTCCCTCTCCTTGCCCTCAACAGACTTTCCTGTTTCTTGACTGTTGTTCTTTTGTTCTCCAGATTGGTCTTGATTTTAAGGCTACCCACATTGAAGGTCTGGAACTGAAATACATGGGCCAGCAGACAATGGGGCATTACCCAATTCATTTCCACATGGCTGGAGATGTGGATGAGAAAGGAGGCTACAACCCTCCAACATATGTGAAGGATACCTCCATCCACAACACCTTCTCCCGCTGTGTCACAGTCCATGGATCCAATGGTTTACTGGTAAGAAGTCCCAGTGTCTGCCTTAGAGATAAAGGCAGAGGCAAAAAAACTTCCTCATAGCATGAATACAGCTGAATTATGGCAGAATTATGTGTTTTATTGTTAAAACCAACGCCTGACTCTTCCCAGCCTGGATATACAAGGAGTATCTCAGCCTGCCAGGGTGGCACTGGGGGCAGTGTGTGACTCAGAGGGGACAGAGGATTTGCCTGGGTACTGCAGTGTCTGCAGACCAGCCCATCTCTAATGAGTGGTTGGATCCTTCTATAGACACAGAGCTTGCTATTTAAAGAGGATAATCAGAAGCTTTAAGTGTGCCTCATCTTTCCCGTAACGAAGGTTTGGGTTTGCAATGCCAGCCATAACATTAAGCACTCAGAGAGCTGTGATTTGCTTGAGTTGCACTCCATAACAAGAAATCCTTTAGGATAAATCTCTAGAATGACTGATGGTTACCAGACAAGTTACAGCACACCAGGGATGTCAAGAACATGCTCAGATTCTCCCCAGATCTAGGGGTGCCTTTGTTTTTGGGGTAAGGATTCTGGACCTGTTTGTGAACGGAGAAGGACTTTTGGGTGATGGGATGGTGCGAGGCTCTCTTGGGCACAGTGATCACAAAATTATAGCAGTTTTCTGTTGTTGGAGAAGTGAGGAGTGGGGTGAGCAGAACAGCTGCCCTGGGCTTCCAGAGGGCAGACTTTGGCCTGTTTGGGAGGCTGGATGACAGAGTCCCTTACCAGGCAGTTCCTGAAGGGCAGAAGAGTCCAGTGGGACTGGATGATCTGCAAGAAGGAAATCTCAGAGATGCAGGATTTCTCTAGGCAGAGTATCTCACCCATTCAGTGAAATGGCAGTGTATTCCAAAAGGAAAAAAGTGTATCCAAGCCCTGAAAAGGAGAATTTGTACTGTCAAGATCCCTGCTATTATATTTAACAGAGTTTTAAGTGGAAATGTATCATTGGCAGCTGTAACCTGGATGGTCACTGTGCATTGGGAGTTCATACCTCTAGAAGTGCCAGCGTTGGAAGGGAGGGTCCCAGGCATAATTAAAATGCACAGAAGTTGAACAAAGGGCACTTAAATTGCAGTTCCAGGAGCAGAGTAGCTTTTACCTGCTATTTATAAATCCGAGGTTTTGGGTTTGACCTCTGTCTTTCTAAGTTCATAACATGATCTCGAAAACCTACCAAATGGACATGGCTTCTGAATTAGAGAGACATTCTACTGTGTAAATTGTATAAATCATTCAGGGTCGTGTGGCCTCTGCCCGCTCTGAAGCTCTCAGGAGAGGGGCTGAGTACACGAGTGATGTGCAGAGTGGCAGGGCAGCTTTGCAGGTCCCATCTGTGACGCTGTGCTGGGCTGTCCCCAGTGGCACCAGGAGCACATCCTCTGGCTGCACAGAGGCTGCACCTCTGCTGATGGGCTGCAGCTGCTTCTGGATCTAATGTGAGATCTTCGTTCCCTGGTGCCAAACCAGATACCCGGAGCCTGGCGTTTTTCTTATTGGTCAGATGGACAGGTTCATGCAGAGAATTTGGAAATGATTTTGTCTCTTGTGCTTTCTCTGGGCAATGGCTGTGCCGTGGGGGATCTGTGGTGTAGGAATCCACGTGCTCAAGCTTTTCCTGCCCAAATGGCATGGTGAAATTTAGACAGGCTGATGTAGCTGATGAAAACAACTTGATTCTCTTGCTGTTGAACAACCACAACTCCCTAAATGACAATGCTTTGCCTCCATGACAAGGCACCCGAGAGAAATCTTGTAATTTAGGAGATTAGTTAGCCAATATAATCCCTGTTGATTTTAGTTTATCAAAATGTGTGAATATGAAGCTCTATTTATACTTGTTTTGGTTTTTTTAAACCTATTCATTATTGCTAATGGCTGAAAAGAAAGCCCCAGTGAAATAAAGCAATCTGATCAAGTTTGTTCAGTTGCATCACAGAAAACATGATCCAAACATTGCATCACTTAGGTTTCATGGCTCTGATGCACATCTGCAGTCAGCAGCTCCATGCCTTGATGCATCAGGTCATCCCACCACAATCTCCTCGTCTGCTTTCTGGCTCTAACTTCCTTCCTTTCCTCTTCCTTCTCCCCAGGATGTATTCACAGACACCCACGCGGGTCTCTGATCACTGCAGTGGTTATTATATACATTTCCCAGTTGCCTATTATGTTTTTACTCAGGCAGCACCACCTGTTTCTGCATGCAAGAACATGATTTGAGCAAACAGAGATGAGCTCTGTCTTTCCCCAGGTAACATTCATTCCCTCTGACACCAGGAGGATCCAAAGGGTACTTTGCTGAGGGAAAAATTGCCTTAATGATGTGCACAAACCACACATTGGGAATAGCTGTAAAAATTCTAGCTATTAAACCTCAGCATAGCCCAGCACTTAAGGATGTCCTTAACACTGAGCTGTTGATTTCAGAGGTGCTTCTTGCACCAGTGTTGCAGAGTTCCTGTGCAAACATTTTAATAAATGAGAGAGGGGCATCAGGTTTTTTTTACTGTCATTAAAGCAGGCTGGTAATTTACATACAGGCTCTCCTGCTTGCTTTGCTGTCACTTTTCTTGTGTCACTTCAGAGATGATCATAGATGGTGCAAAGTTTAGGAGAAAGGAGTATCCAGTTATTTCTGATGACAGGTATTTTTCTGTGGGGCTGCAGTCT
This sequence comes from Platysteira castanea, assembly GCA_013397175.1. Lineage (NCBI taxonomy): Eukaryota > Metazoa > Chordata > Aves > Passeriformes > Platysteira > Platysteira castanea. The sequence continues at coordinate 3,398,826 of VYXC01007095.1, forward strand.
GTTAGAAGCAGCTGTCTCAACATTAGCTCCCCTCATTGGTGGGTTGTTCTGCTCTTGTCTGTAAATTCATATTAGCTGGAAGGCACGGAGGGTCCTTCTGGAAGCAAATCTGTAGAAATTAGTTTCTCACCACAATTATTGTTTTAAAATGCAGTAGTTACCCAATGTTTTCTGTAATATATTGGCCAAAAAACCCACCTAGTCACACCACTGCAATCCCAGGGATGAAGCTGCTCTGGTTCCCACTCTCTCCTTTGGGTCCCAGTGTGTGAGCTGAAATAGAAACAGCCACTGGGGAAGGAAATTGAATGGGGGTCAGTAAATAGTCTGGCAGGATCCAGGGGAGACCTGCACTTCATGGAATTAGAGGTGGTGCTACCTAACAGCTTCAGTGGTATCTGCTTTTACTAATCCAGCTATACTTCACAGCAGTTGTTTTGCCAGGAAGGGCATTATCTGGCTCTAAAATACTCGTGGTTAATGTAAGATTATGGACTATTAGCAAGGTTTTAATCAGAGAAAAAATTAAATACATTAGAGGAGTGATTTTGGAGCAAGCATCTTGTTTGCTATCCAGGCGTTTCAGTGGTGGGCTTGTGCAGGAAAACACACACAGGAAACAAGTCAGAGGTGACTGAGAGATGGCTTATGGGGAAATAATTCATCAAAGAGAGGGTGGCAAATGCCTAAGGGACCAGATTCCTGGCTGATAACTCCCTGTTGTTCTGTGGGCTTTCAGGGATGAGTTAGGAAAACAACGGGGGTTTGCTGGCTCTAAATACTCATGGTTAATGTAAGATTATGGACTATTAGCAAGGTTTCAATCTGCCAGTGCCCAGCCCTCTCTCGCCCTGCTCCTGTGCTCTCACTGTTCTGGGAGATGTCTTCCCCTGGGATGGCACTCCCCTGCTTTGCCCCAGCTCCATCTGGTCACTGCAGGTTTCCCTGTCCCTGTCCTGGTGCAGTGCTGGGCTGGCTGGAATGATAAGTGGCCAGAGTGGCTAAAATTTCTCCAGGGAAACTGCTTCCATCATTTAAATGTCCCAACACCATTCCTTATGTGTCTTTTTGGTATTACTGTCCTGTGAGAGAAAGCTAATAGGATTTGGCGGCAGTTTCTGTGGAATTCTGACATCTCTGTGGTAAAAAGACTTCCTCTACATGTTGGAAACCTTCCTCTGAAAGTTGCTCGCTCTCCTGAAATGTTCTGTCCTGCAAACCTTTATCAGAACAAGGCTGGGATAGTTCATTCTTCCGAGGGGGGACGGTTCAGTACACACATTTTATGCTAAATAAAGAAGCCTAAACCTTGCAAAATCTATCATTTTGTTAGACCAGGAAAGTCAGCACTGAATTTCTGTGAGGTAACTTAAAGGAATGTACCATTTTGCAGGTCATTTTAGCAGTGTTTAATTTACTGTGATGACTTGTGGTCAGAGATTTGAGTAGTTACACTGGAGCAGGGATGCTACATAATAGAAGTCTGTGTGGTTGTAAGCCAGTAATAGATTTGGCAAGCAAAGTAGTTTTTCTCATGTGAAAACATATTTGTAATCATTTCAACACTAATCCTGGGATTGTACTTGAAATTGGTGCTCCTTGCCTCGGGAATGAGGCATGAAGGTGACAAAGAAGCTTCAAGCCTGATTGCAAAGGTAATTCAAGCACTTGAAAGCCCAGGTCTCTCAGTGACACCTCGATGAACAGCTCTTCTATCCAGGTTCATACTGTCCTTCGTCCCCAGACAATTACTGGCTCATCAGAAGCACTTAGAGGAGCACACTGGTGGCAGGTTAACGTTCTCTGGGGTTGTTTCCTGAGTCCAAGGTGATTGATGGATGAGGAATGGTGGGAACAGCAAGGAAAGAGCCCAGGAGATCCAGACCTTCAGTGGAGGCCCGAAATAATTTTCCATATCCCAGATACACCCACTGACAACTGACTTGCTGGACACACTTGCTGTGTGTCCAAGGGCTGTTGCTTCCCATCCAGTCCTATCTTTAGGCTTCAAACTCACGTTCCTGCTCTCAGATCTTGCAGTGGTGTGAGGGGTGTTGTTCTGTCCAGCCAGCAGTGTCCTGATGTTAACAACATCCAAACCAGAACCAGAACAGCATTGATTAACAGCAGCTGATTTGTCTCAGCAAAGCTTCTGTCAACAACCTGAAAAAAAAACGATCAGGTCAAACCTAAAACAAGCCAGCCTGTCTGGAAAACAACTTTCTGCCTCTCTGATAGCCTGGAAAAATATTTTTTCATCTCAGCTGCATTTTTGAGTTGCATTTTATGTAGCTGCCTGTGTAACTCCACACGAAGATGAATGAGCCCAGATGTGATTTGAGCATCTCATTCCTCTCTTCATCCCCAACCCTGTGTTTTTTCCAGCCTCATGCTAAGACAGTCTCTGATTTCACAAGCAAACAAAAGAATGGAATGAGCATTTCCTAAGTGATGACAAATTCTAATTAAGAGTTAGAGTTATTGCTTAGACTATAAGCTCTTAAGGGCTGAGAGGGACCTTGCTTTTGGTTTTGGTTATAGACCCTGAGTTCAAAAGGGCACTGAGGCTCCGATGTGCCATCGCTGCAAAGTTTGTTCTAATTACACGGTGGCTGAAGCATAAAACCTTAACACTGACCTTTGTTTTGTACACGCAGGTGAAGGACGTGGTGGGTTATGATGCTCTGGGCCATTGCTTTTTTACGGAGGATGGACCAGAAGAGCGCAACACGTTTGACCACTGCCTTGGACTGCTGGTGAAACCCAGCACTCTGCTCCCGTCCGACCGCGACAGCAGGATGTGCAAGCTGATCACAGAGGGAGCCTACCCGGGCTACATCCCCAAGCCCAGGCAGGACTGTAGGTGAGTGGGAGCCTTCCTTTTCTCTTCCTTCTGCTTGCAGGACTTGGCCACAACAGACAGCATTCTGTGTACGTGATTACATAGTCATCCATAGGGCTCTGGGCTGTTTGCTCCAAAGCTGGGGGAGCAGTTTCCTTGGGGTCTTTATCCCTGTGCTATTCAGATGCCTACAGACCTGGGCTGTACTTTAAATTTTTTGCATAAAGTCCACTGAGATGGCTCCCACGTGAAATATTGAAAATCTTTCTTTCAAAGTGCACAGCCCTGCCTTGTGCCATGTGGAGTCTTGAACCCAATGGCTCAGCAAAGTTTGCTGAGTTCAGAATGGGCTGTGTTCTGAGGTTTGTGCTCATCTCAAATGGCAGCTGATTTTGAAAAGATTTCAGTATCATCTGTTTTGTCCTCAGAACAAACTGGGGTTTTGTTCAAACAAAGGTATTTTTAAGTTTTAGTTTGGCAAGGCGAAGAGAGGAATTCATGCAGTGCTTTTTTTCACATCTGTGTTTGTTTATAAAGTACACCTATTGTCCCCACCCTTAAAATAAGGGTTAATCGGCCACTGTGCTCATTTTCCACTGATAATCCATTTAATAGTCATAGGGACATGTTTTGTGTGTCATTTTGAAGACTGTTATATGAATGAGCACTTTCTAATGGAAAGGTGTTATGGTGCTTTGATCTGCCCTGGCTTCCTTTATAAAATAATTCAAGGTCTGATCAGAAAAACAGCTTGTTTTGCACTGGGCTCATCCAGCCTGGAAGTGCACGAGTACACCAACACTAGTTCCAGTGCAGGGACCAGGGATGAGCCCCAGCTGTGGCTCCATCAGCTTGGGAGAGGCAGGCAGGGAGTTGCTGCTAGGAATCAAAACAATAGGATTGTGCCAAATGACACCGTAACCTGCCCAGTCCCCGTGGCTCTGAGGAATGGGATAAGGCTGAAAGACAGGTCACTGTGGAAATACACTGTCCTTGCCCTTGCCTACGCAGCAGGAGGCAGTCTATAAATAATCCAAATTTGTTTATTTCTAGTCCTGCACCAAAAATAGAAAAATTTTGCTGTGTTTTCATGATAAAGTCAGACAAACGGAAATGCGTCAGCAAAATCAGTTGGCCTAAAGCCCCTGTGAGGTCCCTCAAGGCAAGATTAGAGTAGACATAAGGGTCCTGTAGGTTCATATCCTGCAGAAGGGCAAGTCTCACCCAGCAAATTCAGAGGCCAGTCTGCTGGCTGTAAGTGCTGGATGTTTCCCGTGCCTGTTGGTTAATGAGTGCTGTATGTCACAGGATGGACAGTGATGGATTGATCTGTCCTCCTTGATGGGAATCTCTCAATTAAGAGTCTTTTACGTGCATTAGACAAATGGAATGCTTTTGTCCCAAAAGAAATGTGTGGGAGGGTGGGAGCAAATAAAGTTAATGAATCACAGCAGCTCTTGGGAAAGGCAGGTACTGGGGTACCCTTGGAAAGCCCTTAAGAGGCAATTCATTGGGTTCCTTCATTAAACGAGTCTCTAATGAACCCAAGGGCTTATGTGGGCTCAAAGTTCCTTTCTGTGACTTGTGCAACAACATATTTACCTTATCATAAAACATGACTGACATCTGACAGCTTCATAGCAGGCTTGGAATTGCAGCCGAAATTCCTCATTTAAGACTTGGTGTTTTAAAAGATAAAGCCATGTTCTCTGTCAAACCACAGAGGACACAAGGTATGAGAAAAGAAAGAAAAAACACATTCCTTTTGCCCCTGGGCAGGACCCCTTATCTGGGGAGGTATCGGCCCTGCCCGTGCTGGGGGGGTTGATGGGTGACTCTGGTGTGTGCTCAAAGTGTCATTTTCATGTTATTCTTTGTTTTCCTGACCTGCAGTGCCGTGTCCACCTTCTGGATAGCCAACCCACACAACAACCTCATAAACTGTGCAGCTGCTGGATCTGAAGTGAGTGCACAAGTCTCATATTTGGTAACAGCTCAGGCCAGTGACAGCCCTGCAAGGCTGAGGGAGGCTCTCATTGGAATAAAACCTGCTTTTGTGACACAGACATTTTTGAAGCTGCTTAATTGAGGCCCCCAATAAAAAAAATGTTTTTCCTTTTGTTCCTCACTTCTTGTCACTTGCTGTTTCTAGAGCTGGATTTAACCAAATTTCACAGTGTGCAGCCTGAATAAATTAAATAAATGTGGCTGTGGAGTCACAGAGAAGCCTTTGGCAGTGATGTTGTTGATTGCAGTACAGTAATGGTGCTCTGAAATTTCAGGCAGCCCTAATGCTAATTCCACAGGCATTTTTGGTCACATCAGGAGCCCTTATTGTCCTGAGAAGACACAAAAACAAGAAAACCAAGCCTAAAACAGAGAGCTGTGGTCGTTCCAAAGCTTCCAAATCTCGAGTACCTAGATTAGGACTCCTTGATAAATTTTTAGGCAACTAAATAAAAATTATTTGATTTTTAAGTTTCAAAAGTCTCACTTATGCTTCAGTATTGATGCCAAAAGTTAACTTAAGCTGTCCTGAAGATCAGAAGGGTGAATTTCAATGTTCGTGTGCATTAAACTTCTTGCTGCAGAGCGTTACACGCGTCAGAGGCTGCGGTTTGTCCTGAAACCTTCTGGCTGTCGCCTTGTGGCTCTGCTGAGCTCTCCTGGGGCTGGTGCAGGCCAGCCAAGTCTCAGATGCCCCTTCTCTCTCTCTCTAGGAGACAGGCTTTTGGTTTGTCCTGCACCACGTGCCGACAGGCCCCTCGGCAGGCATGTACTCCCCCGGCTACTCGGAGCACATGCCCATGGGGAAGTTCTCCAACAACCGCGCGCACTCCAACTACCGGGTGAGTCTGTGCTCAGCGGGAACGCTGCCCTCGGAACCAGCACCATCCCCTCGCCCCAGCCCCCTGGGCCTGCCAGCTCTTAGTGCCCGTGCCTTCTGTTCCACCCGGGGTTCCCGTGTGCTTGTTTGTGTCTGCAGATAAGGCAGCGCCCGGAGCCTGCCAGCACCTGCTCCGCTTGGCTCCTGGGCACCCGGAGCGGCTCTCCCCTCTGCTCAGGCTGCTCCCCTGCCTCTGTGCTCCTCAAAGGCTGCCTCCAGGAGCATCTGTGGGCAGTTTGTCTAATTGCACACCTCCACTGCCAGTGCTGGCAATTAACTGGACAGCTTCGAGAGGGATAAATGCGGCCGCTGTGTCTGATGGCCTGCTCTGTTTATTTACTCCTTAGTGTGCCGTGCCGTGGGGCTGCTGAGGGCTTTCGACTGCAGCAGAGGGTTTATGTGTATGGGAATACATGCAGTTATGAGAAAAGTGCAGCTCTGGGAATTTGCAGCGGTTTTGGGGGGTATATGCAGGTCTGGGCAGTCCTGGCAGCCCTCTGTTTCATGTGCTATTAACAGAAGCTGTTCTTAGCATTGTGTGAGTGACTTTGGCTTAGAACAGTTGGAGGTAGAGTCTGGAGATGGAAAGAGCTGTAAAATTTATAAATATGCTGTGATAATTGCATTTCTGTTTTCCTTTAGGCTGGAATGATCATTGATAATGGCGTTAAAACCACCCCAGCCTCGGCCAAGGACAAAAGACCTATCCTGACACTGATTTCTGGAAGGTAAAGTGTTTTTCATGGTTTGGTTTGGAAAAGACTTCTCTAAAACACTGACTGAAAGCTATGAAATTGCGCCAAGGAAGCTCACAAGAATCATTGCAATGCCTTTGGGGTGGCTCTTTTTGAGGAAAGGTCTTCACTTAGCTACACCTTGCCAGTTCTAATTTCATCTCTCCTTTCTCCTTTATAAGGGACCCTCAACACCCACACCCTTCTGGTTTCATCCTCATTCTTCAGCTCTGAGCTGAGCTGGCTTGGGCGTTACATCTGCTCTTGAGTGTTCCACTGACTTTTGAATTTTTTAGATAAGGAAGAAAATTCACTGCCTAGTCAGGAGTCCCTCTGGGCAGAACTTGCTGCAAGAGTTTCTTAGGAATAAGAAATTTAAGTATTTCTTGGGAATGCTATCGATTTTGTTCATTCTTTTAGAACCCACTTTAACAGGGAGGGCTTATGCCATGGGCTCACACTTTGATTTCAGATTTCAGTCTGGTTCCAAATCTGACACTGCAATAACAATCACAATTGAATACGCAGAGCCATCCTTCATTTCTGCTGCTGTGCACGGCCTCTGTGTGGTGTAATGGAGTAATTTAGAAATACTGGAACCCTCTGTATGGACTGTATCATATCAGCAGACCTGCTGTGGTCTGGTGGCTTCTGAGAATTCCCACTCTTTCCCCAGCGCTGGCCCCAGAGGAGGCTGGTGAAAGGACTGCACTTGCACCCTTGCATCACATTAGAGGTTGAGTCTGGCTCTTAACTTACTTATCAACCCTCAGACATGTAAAAGGACTTAAATAGTCTCAAATTTCAGAGTTTTCTCTCCTGACAGGCCAATTGCCTCCAGTTGCACCCTAACCTACATTCCCCCACGAATGCTTTTCTTGACAGAAGAAACCATGTAAGGGAGCAAAACCTGCTGAAAGCCTCTGCTCAGCAGGGGAGAATTACAACTTTATCCTTTTCTCCTTCCCATCTCTGGTGTGTGGGTTACCCAGACTACTGTGGTCATGCACTGGGCAAGCATTACAGGGGTGAGATCAGCCTTCCTCCCCAGGGGAGCCCAGCCAGGAGCTCAGATATCAATTATCCACATCACCCCGGCGCCCTGGCTAGCAGCTGATGCTAAAACATGTTCAAAAGTGAATGTTATTTACATTATTTTAATGTTCAGTTAATCGAAGTGATTAGTTCAATGGTAAAAGTAGCTGCTAAAAAAATAACTTAAGAGCAGCCTGCTCTTTCTTGGGAGCCTGATGCTGCTTTTCCATGCACACGTGCCTTGGGGAGCTGCCTGCTGCCACAGGAGCAGTTAGTGGTTACAAAAGGCAATTTCTCCCTTGCCATACAAGGGCAGGAATGGCCCCTGGGAGCCAAACAATTCATAATGCAGTCGTGGTTGTGCTTGGGGATTGCCCACCAGCATAGGCTGCAGCTCAGGTTATTTATTCCATTTTCCACTTCTCACGTGTCAAAGACTGAACAACTGAATAAATGGCTAAAGTTGGGCTGGCTGGGGCAAACTGTGAGCTAGGCTGGACAGTGAAAGGTCTGGAGAGATTATTCTGCATTCAGTTACAGCATGAAATGTCCAAGTCAGATTCTGGACGCTGTAGCGTTCCTCCGGTTATCATGGATATGAATGAAATTGGAATCCTTCTCAAAATATCTGTACTTAATAATGCCTGGGGAATTCACGAGAGCTGATACTAAATCTCTCTCTGAAAGTAAATGCACAGTGATGAAGCTGCCAAAGCAATATTCATTTACTGGAACCCTATCAGCCTGATGCTCAGTTTTAGATTGATATGATGGCTTATTAAGCAAAGCAAAGTGCTATTGAATATCTGTTAGCAACTTGACAGCTTGGCCTTGCTATCCATTGGTGAGGAATGAATTTTAATCTCTGGACCATCCGTTGCTGGCACTGAGCTGGATTCTCATCTGTCAGGTTTCCTAAGCTGTGCAGTGTGATGGAGGATGCTCCTCCAACAGCAGAAAGGAGGGTGGTGCCTCAGGACGGGGTAAATGACAGCCAGGCTCAGCATCACCATGCTCAGATGCTGTGGCCCAAGCAGTGGCTGTCAGGGAGCAGCTGAGGGCACACATCGCTGCAGTTTCAACTTCTGTCTGCTTTTTTTGCTACATGAGGCCAGTATTTCATCATACTGAGAATTTCAGGGTTAATAAATCTTGTACGTGTGTCCTGTGTAGTGGGAGTAGTGAAGGACATACTCTCAGCCCCTCTCCAAGATTTTTTAATTCCTTTCCACAGCAAGAAAAATTTGGCAGTGGTGCTCATGGCCACAGAATAGCCAGAGTTAGGAGATAAGAATGCTCAGAAGGGAAAACAAAAGGATATTTATCTAAATAACAGGAATATGCTAAAGGATAACAGTAAGGGATAAAAAAAAAAATCTCAGACTTTTGGGAGCAATAATAAACTTTCCATGCTTTCAGCAGTATATCAGCAATACAATACGGGAAAGGTGAAAGGAAACTTGGAGCAGGTCTTTACAACTGCCTTGCCTGGACCTTCCTTCCCTTGGCAGCTGGGCCTGGCCATCACAGCTTGAGTAGACACGCTACGTGGAAGGACTGTGGTCCCAAAGCTGTTCCTGAGTTACCAAAAAGCAGATGTTTAGCAGGCCCGTGCAGCGAGCAAGGCCACCTTCCCTGGCCAACCTTTCCTCTCTCCTTCTGGTCGCAGGTACAGCCCACACAAGGACGCTGATCCTTTGAAGCCCAGGGAACCTGCGATAATCGAGCACTTTATTGCCTACAAGAATCAGGATCACGGGGCCTGGCTGCGAGGTGGAGATGTGTGGCTGGACAACTGCCAGTGAGTTTTGCCTCATTTCAACTCTCGGAGTTCAGCCTGGTGTTTATGGCGAGCATAGCTGTGGTTCAGGCTATTTATATCGCTTTGCACCTTTCCTATGGCCAAGATTGGAATAGAGATGAAATGTTAAGCCACCACAGGCATTATTTTACACAAACAAAACCTGCTTTGTCTGAGCTGAGGATCCCTCAGATTGTTTCTCTGTGTGATGCTGACCAGCATTCATAAATGGTCACAATAGACACACAGAGACACACAGATGCAAATAGCTAAAAATAAAACCTTACTTTTCTTTTACATGAAAAATGAGGTGCTTTGAAAAGAAAACAGTGAAATGCACCACCTTTCCTGGCTCAGCCTGGTCACAGATCAGTTTTATGTGGTTCAGTGTTATGCTGAATAAGCAGGTACTGGTGAAGCAGACATAAAACTATGCATCACAGCAGCAAGGGAGAGAGTCTGGGCAAGTGCCTGTTGTGCTCTTTGAAGGCCATTTCCTGCGCTGGCCAGAGCAGATATTTGTTTTACACCCGAAAACAGATGATCTGCTGCAGTTTCTTTTGCTGAGCCAGGCTTGTGATACCAATCCCAGTGAGGAGGAGAAAAAGGAAAAAGCCCCTTTACGAGGCATGTTGTGCTAACCCCGGTGGGAGTGGCTGCCACGCTGATATCTGGTGTCCAATTCCCAGCCAGAGCTGCCTTACCTTCGAGTGCCCCGCTTAGAGCAGCCCGTGGGATAAGCTGGCAGTAGTGACCTGGTGAGAATGGGGCTGTGCAGAACAGTCAGAAATGTCACATTGAGCAATACAGTTTGTGTTTCTCATGACCCACGAGCATCCAGCCCGCTCCATGGGCAGCAAGTGTTGTCCTCACAGATCCCTCTCAGGTCACTGGGACACTGGCATTGCTGATGGAGCAAAGGCAGAGTGTGGAGGGTGCTAAAACTCCAAGTGCTTGATGAGTTTCCAGCAGAAAATCTCTGAGTGTGTGTGCGAATTGGAGGAAGCAGCCATCACGCTGTAATTGTCTTTATAGCCGGAGTCATTTCCATCTCTGCTGCTACAGAAAGACTTGTGTATCCCATGAAGAAGGCCAGCCTTAATGTGGCCTGCAGGGAAGCAGGGAGGCGATAGGGTGGGAAGGGCTGCCACCTACAGACAGCAGCACAGTGAGGGGATCTGGTCCCAAAACACCGCCAGGATCAGTGGCAGACGTGGGAAGTGACGCCGGTGTGAAGACACCATCAAGACTGACTCAAACTATCGATTCACTGGAGCCTTTCTCTAAGCAGGAGTCACGGACCAGCAGCTGTGATTTATCTTATCTTGAAATTTCAGCGAAATAGAAAGATATTCTAATTTTTGTTCTTATTTTTAATAAGGAAGCTCTGATCTTTGTGTTCCTGTTGATGAAAGAGGAGCCAAGCTTCTCTCTTTTTATCCTCTTGCAAAGCTCTTTTATGGAAGCAGCTTTCGAAACATGAAGACAGGGAAGCACAGTGTGGAAGGCAAAGCACCATTAAATAATAAAAGCTACTTGGAGTGGGAGATAAGCATGATTTTTTAATCTAACAGAGAAAAGTGTGTGATCATAGACAAAGTGATAAAGCTTTATCAGGCAAGTAAACTATGGCTGGTAATCACCATCTTAACCCCAGCTGGAGCAATCAGGTGCCTGTCTGCTGCTTCATGTGATCTGCATCTACTGCAGAAGGGCCAAAAGAGATCTTCTAAAACTGGACAGGGAACAAGCCTGGAAAAAACCCGAGTTCCCCCTGAGCACTGTATGGTAATTAATCCCTGCTGTCCTCCACTGGTTTGCTTGTTATAGTTCGACATGATAAACCGAAGCAACCCCAAATCTCTTCTGAAGCATCTCTCTTCTCGTTGCAGGTTTGCTGACAATGGCATCGGCCTGACCTTGGCGAGGTAAGTGTGGCACAGGCTGCGTGGCAGCCTGGGCACAGGGGTGGGGCTGGGCATGAGCAGCCCGTTCACCTCCAGCCCTTTCTTCTCAGCGGTGGGACCTTCCCTCACGATGACGGCTCAAAGCAGGAGATCAAGAACAGCCTGTTTGTTGGCGAGAGTGGGAACCTGGGCACCGAGACGATGGACAATGAGATCTGGGGGCCTGGAGGCCTGGATCACCGCGGGAGGACCCTGCCCATCGGCCCGTGAGTTGAGCTCGGCACATCAAAGCCATCACTGCTCCCCCTCCCAGCACAAACTCCAGCCCAGTGTGGTTTCCTCAGCGCTGTTCAGTTTAATAACCATTACACAGAAAGGATTTCATTGCATGTCTCCTGATCCCAGAGTCCTCACTGTGCAGCTGCTGCTGGCAGGTACATCCTTGCAGGCTGCCAGGGCAGATCAAGCTCCTCTTTCCTTCTCCCTCCGCTTTGCAAGAGGATTTGAGAGGACAGCAAGAGAACTCTGCTAGCAGGGCACCTCTGTATGTGTGATCAGTGGTGCTGAGTGATGTGACAGTCTCCATCAGCTGCCAGGAAGGCTCACAGGAGCCCCTTCCTAGGCTTGAACTGTGGTCATGGATGTGCTCAGTGCTGCTGTTCCTGTTGCTCCTGCAGAGGACTTTGTTAAGTAGCTCTGAAATGGCCACTGAGCTTCATGTGTGGCCTCTTCCTACACCTTAGTCCCACAGATTGGTTTGCAAGTGCAATGCTTTTGCTTCCTAAAAGCACAGGTATCCTAACAGGAGCCCCACAGTGAGCAAACAGCTCAGCTGACGCTTTTCTGCCACACTGCAGGCCTCAATTTTGCTGTCAGCAGTGATGCTGGGGACTTATTATAGACTACAGCAATAATGAAAACCCAGTCTGCTATGACTCCTCTAATATCCTTTTTATATATTACACACATACATACATATATATATGTATATGGACATATCTCATCTTGGATATTGTATGCAGAAACTCAGAGCAAATGCACTGGAGCAGGCAGGAATTCTCTAAGGGATCATATGAGGAAGGGATCAAATTTATTTATCATAAGTGAAATTTGAAATGTCTTATCTTAGCCTCTTAAAGAGCTTGAGCATCTTGTTCATTTAATTGGTGTGAAAATGGTGTCCTCTTTACCTTGTAGATGCTATCAGAAGAGGCTGATAAAGACTAATTAATCTGCCCCTTCAACTCTTCTTAGCTCTATAGATTTTAAGACATCATCCTTGTTTTCAAAAACACTTTTTTTATTGCAGTTGATTTGCAATGCTTCCCTCCAAGTCCCTTTGAAAGATGTGGTGGGACTTCATTTAGCCCTGCCATTACTCAGCTCAAGGAGTCTGCACAGCTCTGCTGAGTTTCAGGTTTCACTGCTGCAGGACTCGTTTCTGACGGCAAACACGAATTTATTCATCTTCAGGTCAATGCTTTGGCATCGCTGTAAGTTCCTTCCCTGGAGGAGCACAGGCTAAATAAAGATGATCTGTTCAACACGAGAGAACTTGAGCTGAACTTGCAAGGATAGGAGGACTTCACAGAGCTGAAAAGGAGGGAAATCCCTTCTCTTCCAAAGCAGGAACTTAGGAGTCATCCTATGGGCTGCGAGAAACGAAAGCAGCTGAGAAACAAGCGCTGTGGGACCGTGCGTGTCTAGAGCTGATGCTAACGTGTCATGACCGAGTCTCTCTGTCTCCTCCAAACATATTCTAGGGACTTTCCCATCCGGGGGATTCAGTTCTACGACGGGCCCATCAACGTCCAGAACTGCACCTTCCGCAAGTTCGCGGCGCTGGAGGGGCGGCACACGAGCGCGCTCGCCTTCCGCCTCAACAACGCCTGGCAGAGCTGCCCCAACAACAACGTCACCGGCATCCGCTTCGAGGATGTCCCCGTGAGTCACCCTTCCCAGGAAGCCCTTTCTTGCCTTGGAAGTGGGGTTGTGGGCTAAAGGGAGAAAATGTAAGGTCTTGCCCTTTGTCTTTGCCAGAAGTTTAACAACAACAAGAGAAAGGGAATTGGATGGGTGCAATAAAATCCAATTCTCTGTCAGGTTTGCAGCAAAGCAGATGCAGGCATCAGTTAAAAAAAAAAAAACAACAAACAAAACAACCAACCAAACAAAAATAATGACGTTGAAGTGAATAATTTCCTTTTCTGTACAACTCAGAAACTGAAGAATCAGCCCCCCTTTATTTTCAACAGTGGTATAATATTAAAGCAGCAACAGAAGGAAGTCTGTTCTGAAAGGTCTGACTGACTTAGGAGTAGAAAATACTGATTTTGGGGAGCAGCCAGTGAAACTGAGCTGATGCAGGGTAATTCTGCAGCCCTGCACACCAGGGTAATTCCAGAGACTCCAGTTCTGCAGACATAAATGAGAGCAGAGTCCAGCCAAAAAGTGTTTGCCAAATTCTGAATTACAGTATGAACCTCTGGGTGCTGGTCTGAACCTGTCCTGGGGCCTGTTCTTTTGAGTTATTTTTGTATTTGCCTGCACAAATACGTGCTAACTGCTTTGCTGAGGTTCACCTTTAGGAGCTGTTAAATCCAACTGCCAAGCATTACAAACAAATAAATAAATAAAGTGGTTGGGCTGAAATGATTTGTGTTGCTTAATTTTCAAAAAATTAGCAGGCTTGCTCACAGGTCAGGAAAAGTGCTGAGCAGTGCCAAATGTGATGGGAAAGGCAAAATTCTCCTAAAAGTGTTGGTTGGTCACTCTCACACTGCGCGAGGCAGGCTGGTGACATGATATTTATTTATGCTGGATAAAAACGTCAGTCAGAAGTTGCCTGAGCAGCCATTTCCCAGGGGAGTTTGCTGACTATTCCCCACACTAGTATGAGTTCATGTGGCTTTGGAACCTTGAAACTGTGTTAGCAAACAATGAGGGAAGTGGCGTTCGTGAAATCGTGCCGTCTCTTGAACCTTCCTCCAGAATTTTAAAACAAACCTTCCCACTGCTGAGGCCGAAATTGTGGTTGTTTTAGCCTTTCCCCCATGGTCAGCAGGGGAATGTGTGTCTGCTCTGCCTGACAAGTCAAACACACCTTTTAAGTCAGAAAATGGGCAATTTGAGCCACTGTGGTGACCAAAGGCATCCTTTGCTTGTACTCTAAGTGGTGAATTCTTTTCTGAAGATGTAAACGTGTTTCACTGTTTTGTTTAGATTACCTCAAGAGTCTTCTTTGGAGAACCTGGCCCCTGGTTCAATGATCTGGATATGGATGGTGACAAAACATCAGTTTTTCATGATGTAGATGGTTCTGTGTCGGAATATCCAGGCTCATACCTGATCAAAGAAGATAACTGGTTGATCAAGCACCCTGACTGCATTGATGTGCCTGACTGGAGAGGTTCCATCTGCAGCGGGCACTTCGCACAGGTGAGGCTGCTTACCTTGCAGTATCGTTATCGCTTTGGTTTATTTTAAATTTCTTGGCACTGTAAAGCTGGACCTTTAGAAATGGACTTCCTTCAAGGTGCTCAGTGTTTATTTATCAGCATGTCTGCACAGGTGGCTTTGAACGTGAGAAATACTGTGGTATATTTTCAGAAACTTTGGCCTTGGCTGCTGACAGCTCCAACAACTTCTGCCTGCAGCCTCCTGAGAGCTCCATGGGCATTCACAGATTAATATTCATAAATCCACGGGCTGTCGGCTAGTTATTTTCCCTGATTTATGGACGGAAGTGTTGCCCACAGTGTTGTGGGAAATGTGCTGAGCAGTTGAAATTAGACTTTAGCTTTCCTGGTCTTTCATCCTGTGTGTGACCACCAAACCATTCTTCCCACCACAGGAGCCCTGAGTGCTGCTGCCATGAGAGCCCTCACTTTCCTCTGCTGAGAGTGCCTGGTTTTGTCTTGGGTGTTGCAACAGTTGGGGTTTTTTTCTCTGTGTAGTGCCACTACAGGCAATTTCTAACCACTGAGCTGGGTTTTTCAGGCTTCTGAAATCCAGACAGAAGGGTCCTTGTTCAGCACAAGTCAGATGTCTGAGGTAGATACTGTCCTGCTGCTGAGGGCTGCAGGATACTGTGGAATATCTCAGCCCTGCTGCAACCTCTGGCACATGCACTCCAACTCAGTGGAGGAGGAAATGAGCCATCTTTCTTTTTTTTTTTTTTCCTGAAAACAGTTTTCTTTGTTGAAACGGAAGCCTAAGGGATTGAACATAAGTTCACAGCCCACAAGTTCCTGCCCAGCACACAGGGCTTGCACCAGCTGACATCTACTGAGCATCTGAACCCTTCACCATAGCTCATTAAATCCTTGGTGATCCTTTTTATTTTTTTTTTCCATCTAGATATACATCCAAGCCTACAAGCCAGCCAACCTGAAAATGAAAATAATAAAAAATGACTACCACAATCACCCACTCTACCTGGAGGGGGCTTTGAGCAAAAGCACTCATTACCAGCAGTATCAGCCAGTTGTAACTCTGAGGAAAGGCTACACCATCCACTGGGACAAGACAGCCCCTGAAGAGCTGGCCATATGGCTCATCAACTTCAACAAGTGAGTGATCTGAATTCCAGCATTCCAGCCCCGTAATGTAACTGCACATTTTTAATGGGTGAGGTCATCACCCCATGAGCTCTTCCAGAATGAACATGCTTGTTACAGGAAGTCCGTGGAGTTCACCATCTTTTCATGAGACATCTCGGATTCCTGCTTCCTCCCCCGGGAAGCCCTGTGAGATAACACAGTTCATTTTTGGAAGTTCAGAGCTAATTCATTCCTGGTGCGTGGAAGTCACAGGTGTAGAAGCCAGGAGCAGATCTGACCTGCATTGCTTAACTAACCCGTGGCTGTTATGTCTAATTTATGTTGCATTGATCCGTTCTAAACCATGAAAATTTTAACTGGACAGGAAAAAACTTATTGTGAATTATTTAGTTTGGCTTCTAGCATGCCCAGGAAAATAATAGTTATGTTATAACTTGTTACAATGTGGGTCTTTGCTGTTTTTAGGAATGACTGGATCCAAGTAGGGTTTTGCTATCCTAAAGGGACGACATTTTCCATTCTCTCAGACATCCACAACCGTCTCCTGAAGAAAACATACAAAACTGGAACTTTCTACAGAACCTCCCAAATGGAGAAACTGGAGCACAGATATCCCACCAAAGGATACTACTACTGGGACGAGGACACTGGGTAAGCTAGCAGGCCGTGCTGATTTGGGCATTGCTTTGGGAATGCTGCTGGAACTGTGAGCTGTTTGGCTCATGCCACTAGCAGGGATCACAGCAAAACCAGGAAGGTTTGCTGGGAATGTGACCAGTGCTTGATTTTCCTGGGACTCCCATGGCTGCCAGTCATTCACAGCCTCTGCTGCACTGCCAGTTACTCTGGGACAGGCTTTGCCAAGAGAATATAAATTAGGAAAAAAAAAAACAAACCAAGAAAACAAAAAAAGAAAGACAAAAGCAAAATGCAGACCATGAAACTTAACTGAAGACATGCACAGCCCTTGTTGTTTGGAACAGCAACTATTTATAAACACCATGACAGGGATGCACAGGGACTAAGTGTAAAACCTGTTATTATAAAGGATTAAAATAATGGGAAAGAAAGAAAGAAAGAAAGAAAGACCTAAAATACAAAGCATGTATTTCTATATATATGTATCACTATAGAATAGGGCTCAGAGGGCATTCAGGTGCTGTCTGATTTCTCTGCTTTACTTTCCCTGAGCTCCTTAAAGCATTTCTGAGATGTGTTACCTTTTATTTGCATGTGGGATGTTGGGCTCTATAAAACACGGCACCAAGGGCCACAATGAAAATTATTGCAAAGTGTAGGAAGGAGTCCACCAGAACTGGGGGTGAGCATTTTTTTGCACAAAAAGTTTGAAGGCTGCTGTTTGGTTTTTTTTCTCCTGCCTGCAGGCTGCTGTTTCTGAAGCTCAAAGCTCAAAACGAGAAGGAGAAATTTGCTTTCTGCTCAGTAAAGGGCTGTGAGCGAATAAGGATCAAAGCTGTGATCCCAAAGACAGCTGGAGTCAGCGACTGTGAAGCCACGGCCTACCCCAAGTACATCGAGACACCAATAGTGGAGGTGCCCATGCCAAAGAAGCTCTCCAGTGCCCAGCTGGTAAAGCAGCCAATTCCTTATCACAGGGTCATTGCTCACGTAAATCTGGCACGCACTGTGCCCACAGACATAGCAAAACTTTGGGCCAGGGTCAGCATATGCTGTGCCTGGTTTTCTGAAACGGCTCAGGCGTGTGAAATAGCATGAAACAGATTCCTGCAATGTGCAGAGGGGCACACAAGGCTCGGGGTGAAGCTGGATACTTGCTCTTTTGGGGCTCTGATGTGACGTGCTGTGCTTGAAAGCACAGGGTGGAAACTGATGGGCTGGAAGACAGGTTGGTCCAGTGGATGTGGCTCTGCAGCCTCCAGCCCCTCCAGGCTGCAAGAACAGCCGTGGCAGACAGGGGACTGCATAGCTGAGTTGAATTATTCTCATTCATATAATGCACATCCCACTCTCCTGTATCCAGTCTGGCTCAGGGGCAGAAAGTGGGGTCTTTATCTGTTATCTGGGTTTTTTCACTCATCACCCTTGAAACAGGAACGCACAGCAAAGCCTTGGAGAGTTATGTGTCAGTTCTGCAAAGTAAGAATCGCTCTGCCATTTGGTGGAATAATTTAACTGGTGACAGGATGAGCAGAGAGGTTACCAGTGTGCCCAGTTTCATTAGCAATTTAATTTGGCAAGCCAGTGCTTATTAGGTTGCTTCCTCGTTGATTGAATTTCGAGGTTTGAAATGTTTTCACTGAAAATGCAGCATTCAGGTAATGGATATTCTCACTAGAAAATCTGTTTTTTTCATTTTGCAAACAGAAGACCAAGGAGCACCTAATAGAAGTGAAAATAGAAACTTATAAGAAACAGTACTTCCACCTGAAGGATGACTTTGCATACATTGAGGTGAGCAAATCCTCTCAATGAACTTATTGGGGTGCAATTTTAAGACACTTTCTTCATCTTCATGGAAAACTTGTTTACAAAGTTACCATGGAGAGTTAAATTTGGGTCATTTCATCTTTGTATTTGGGGAAAAAAAAAAAAAAGGCTGTATCTTCTCCAGCAGGTCCAGCAGGACTGCTGGACTTCGGAGACCTGGAGTTCTGTCCTGTGATGGAAGGAGCAGTCCTGTGACTCAAGACTATCAGTGCTTCTCACAGGTGGTTGTTTGCTGTGTTAGTTGTGTTACTGTGAGAGATGAAGAGTATTTTTCCCCCCGCACAGGTTGAGGGTGTCAGGTTTTTCCTCACTGAGGAGGGAATCCAACTGGTTGTGATTGATGGACACCACGGAAAAGTTGTTGATCGAGTAACATTCAAAAACTCCATTCTGCAAGGAATCCCAGCACAGATAGAAAATTACGTCAACAACATCAAAGACCAGTGAGTAAATAAGCTGTTGTCGCTCAGGTCAGGTGCAATGTACAAGAATGCTGCATAACATTCATCCTTTTCCTGGATTTTATCACCCAACACAGGCCAGACACCCAAAAATGTATTTTTGTGCCTGATGACTCCAAAAGAGCCCAAATATGTGCAGGACATGCAGGCAGCAGCAGGATGCAAACTCTTTGATTTAGGGACTGATCGAGCCCCAGAAAATTTGCAGAGCTGCGTGTGATCAATAAACTGCAGGGCTACATTTGTGTTGTGGGTTATAGACAAACTGCAGACTTCAATTCACGAAGCACTGATCAGTACAGATGTGCACAGCTTGCATATTTTTACTGCCTGTATGTCCTCTCAAACTGCAGATAATTCCACTTATAAAATACATTCCCCTGCACAGACTTAAAGGCTGGATTCTTTTATATTTTAAGTATGGGCAGCCAGGAATGCAGAGTTTTGGAAACAGGTGGTGAGTAGCCAAAGGATGTTCCTGCAGCTTGGAGGACAATGGCTTCTTCTGCTGGAAGGAGAATTGGAACCACATCAGAAACCCATTAACCAAAGGGGTTGTTCCCACATTAGCCTGTGGAGTGCTCGTGGGAATACATTTAATTGTTATTAAATCTGTTTGGATTTGAAATCTGATATGTAACATTTAATGCAAATGTGAGTGCTTTGTTGACGAATCATCTGAAATAGCCGTGGGCAGATCGACAGGATGTTGTTCTGGCATTTACTCTAGAGGCTTGGGGGAAGCTTGAGCAGAGTGCCATGCAGGTGCAGTCAGATGTGTCTCTATTGTCCTAAATAATTCTAGAGGTTGCAAAAATTGCATCACAGTAGTTACTTCAGATGATTGCTCACTTTTCTTTCATATAAAAAATAAGAAGTCTTTTCAGAGAGGCCATCATCCAGCTTTACAAAAAACCCAATCTCAATCCAGGCTAAATCCAGTCCTGGTCAGGACTAGCAGTATAGTATTAATACACTTTTTAAACAGAAGCTCACTGAAAGGAGAAGCATCAAGTGAACAAAAGTTTCAGAGAAGTGAATTACTTCAGGTTTAATCTGCTAATGAAAGAACAAGAAATTAATTGAGACTTGCTAAGGGCATCCCAAAGAGAAGATGGGTCTTTCTGAGCAAGGCAGGATGGAACTGCAGGTTGGAAACATTTAAATCATCCTAGAAAACCATGTTTAAAAATAAAAAATGTGGCTTCTGTCTGCTTTCTAGTGCATTTTGCATGACTGGAAAAATAATCCATGACCAAACTGTTGGAAAGCATTGAAAGCCATTAAAGCTGAAGCCACTGCAGTTCATGGGTGTCTGAACACACAGGCAGGAAGTCACCAGAGCTCAGGACAAGCAAGCCAGGAATGTGTTCTGACTCCATCCCTTTGCACATCTCTTTGTTCCCTTCAGCTCCATAGTGCTGGTGACATCTAAAGGAAGATTCATTTCAAGAGGACCATGGACTAAAGTACTGGAGAAACTTGGAGCAGGAGAGAGTTTAAGGTTAAAAGGTAACCACTTTTTAAAAACTCAGTTCTAACCTCCCACGATTCCAGTAAAGGGGCCTTTTTTCTGCTTCTAAACTTTGCCTTGCTTGTTTCTATCAGCATGTGCTCAATCATCCTGGGACCAGTAATTTATTTATTCAGGAAGGTTGTATCCACTGCAGCTTCGGCTAACAAGCTCAGTTTAAAACTGTAAATAGAAAAAGAACTCTGGCAGTTGTTGTTAGAAGTAAATAATTCAGGGGGACAGATTAATTTTAAATAGAAAGACCTTTTAATAATAGGAATATTGAGCCTTTCCCCCTTAATGAATGCCCTAAACCGGGATTCTTTACTTGTCTGAACTTGTTCTTAGCTGGTTTTCTCTTGAAACATTCCGATTTGATGGCACGAAGCATTTTGATTTCAGAGCATCCCATGTTGCACTAGAACACAGCTCCACGTGCCCATTGCTGCCATCAGCTCTCTGAGCTTTTGGCATGGTTCCACCCTGGTGCACCTGCACCCCTCCAGCCGTGGGCTGTAGCCATGCACACAGGTGGGTTTCTGGCACGGTCCTGGCCCACTCCAAATGTGTTTGCTCTGACCTGCAGAGAAAATGGCTTTTGTCGGCTTCAAGGGCGGCTTCCGCCCCGTCTGGGTGAAGCTGGTCACTGACGAGGACTCAGCTAAAATCTACCAAGCACTGCCGGTTCCTGTGGTGAAGAAAATGAAGCTGTGAGGACACCCTGCTGTGCCTCCTGACCGCCAGCACTGCCCCGTGGGACGGACGGAGGGACAGACAGATGGACGACTGACCGCTCCGCGCGGGCCTCGCCTGCCTGCGCCGTCGGTGTAGCATTTTGTTGTTGTTGTTGCTGTTCAAAAAGAAATCTCACTGTAAGTAGCTAGAGTGGCCACACGTGGCAGAAGAGCCTTGC
The DNA here is from genome assembly GCA_013397175.1 of Platysteira castanea. Classification (NCBI taxonomy): domain Eukaryota; kingdom Metazoa; phylum Chordata; class Aves; order Passeriformes; genus Platysteira; species Platysteira castanea. Next base: position 3,419,950 of record VYXC01007095.1, read on the forward strand.
TCTGTGGCCAGCGTGTGCTCTGTGCTGGCCAGCTCCGGCTGGCTCGGGCACCGAGCCCGACCCTCGCGGTTCTGAGCGAGGTCTGAGCTGTTTCACCAGGTGCTGGTTTTATCAGCACCCCTGGGACAGACTGACTGTAGTGCTGCCTCTCGAAGGGGAGTTCTTGGTCTGAAGACCATCGAGGATTGTTGCTTTTACCAGCCTCTAAGTTGTCTGAAGACTTTTTCTTTTCCATAGCGTAACTAGCTGCTGACATAGACGTGGAACGCCAGTTCAAAGACTGGCTGACAATCTGGGGTAGGAAGAGCGTATTTCAGTGATCACCTGGATGCTAGGAAGCCTAACTGGACAGTAAGCATTTCTCCTAAAGCTTCTGTGAGGTTTGATCAAGCTCTTTGGGGTGTGTGTTGTACATGCAACCCACGGCACATAGTTGGGGAAAAGGTGACAGAAGGAGTGGACAAAACATGCCAGCAGAGACTGATGAAACCACCTATTTCTGCTTCCTCAGAAAACGGCGTTTTTCCTATGGATCAAGGAGTTTTTAATGGTGGTTGTGCAAATAGGAAATTTTCCTTCAACAAGCAGCTGCAGGCTAGAAGGAGAGCGATGTCAATTAGCACATGTATTTTCTCAGCCTTTCCCATACAGCCTTTCCCTCTGTGTAACAGCATTCAGGATCAGTTTATGGTTGCCAGTTAAAGCCATCCCAATTCACGGCTTCCAATTTTTAACTAGGAATCCTGGGACTTACCTTGTTCAGCATCGAAGAGAGTGAGCTGCCCTCACTTTTCCCAGGGCACCAGAGGGAACAGGATCTGCTTTCTGATCCTGTCCTCAGGCTTAAGACATTATGTCTTGGTCCTCCTGTAAGAGCTACACGAGACCTGGATGAGGTCTTTCCAGGTGGCTGAAGAATTAAAGTGGGAACCCCAATGCACTAGTTGGATGTCCTGTACCTCCTTTCCCCCTGCTTCAAACCAATACCTGGCCAATGAAGGCAGATCAGAGTGAATCAGGACTTTACAGGGGCACCTCTTGAAGCTGGGAAGTTAAACATAATCTTGTAAGACACTGAAAGCATTTCTAGTGTTCAGTGATATTTCTGTCTGTTGCCCAGAAATATCACAAAGGCGTTTCTGGAGGCTGTGGCTGTTCTAAGAAATCTAGGGGCAAGGGGGAAGTGTGAAGGACACCACGATAAGCTTTTCCAGGAATGTCAGTCTTGCCAGTAAGACTTGGGTTTGTTTCCCCACTTTATCTCTGCCTGTCCCCATTGCCACATAAATTATTCTAATTGCTGATGGCTACTTTGTTTATGTAATTAAGGTTTTGGTTTTTTTCCCACAGTACCAAAAATGCTACCTTGCAGCTTGACTAAAAAGCAAGGATTTTGCGTGTCATTCCAAAGGCTGGGCAGATACTGGTTTAGATCAGCTGCTCTGAAAGTCAAAGCAAGCATGAGCTAAATTTAGACAGCACTGTAGGTTACATTCCCCTCAAGCCTCTCCTGGGTTTTGAAACTGGAAATGTTCTTTTCAGACTTACTACATGATTGTTTTGAATTCACTGAATGTCATGTGTATTGTGTTTAAAAAAAAAAAAGAAGAGCCAAGAGTTCCCTCCCAGCTTCCCAACAAGAGTCTGTTAATGAGTGCTCCGTAGGCATTTGTGCCGTTTACAGAGTGAGTGGGCAACATTTGTAAAAGGCAGGTAAGGTGGGTTGTTTTTTCCCCAAAATTGTTAATGTTAGTTTGGGGATTTCACAAATTATTCCGTGAAAGACTCAGTCTCGCTTGTGGTTCAACCATGATCATCCAAAATGTTCATCGAATGTCCTGTGACAGCCAAAATAGAGCCAGATCCATCAAGTCAAGGGAAGAGAGTGGCAGGAATTCCTTTGGGTCTGTCGGTTTGGGTTGTCTGAGCCTTTTCCCTGCCCTGAGCCAGCGCTGTTGATGCCATTGCAGCAGGGTTGGTGGAACACACTTGCTGCCAGGAGATGCACCAAAGCAGGAATATTTCCTTCATGAGCACTTAGCAGATGGTGGGCAGGATAGCTGGGCTTGGAACGTGCCTGGAGTGGGATTTGGCCACGGCCATTTCCCCTCTCCTGCTCCCTGTAAGTGTGAAAATTCCCGGGAGCATCCCACCAGGTGGGTCTGTGCCCCAGACTGCTTTGTTCAGCTTCTAGGAGCGAGCTGCCTTTGCGCTGAAGTGTAGCTTCTGATTTTACTGTTTTGGGAATTCTCAGGGTGAAATTGTAAGACTTGGCTCTAGGAAAAAACCTTTTTCTTTTCCTTTCCTAAAAAAATCTCACCTTATTAAGAAAACTTTTAAGCAGCTTGTCCTGTCATGCCGAGCTTGTCACACGGGGCCTGTTTTGGAGCTGGGGAGGGTCTCCCACTGGGAATAGGGAGCAGGGAATCACTGCAGCCTGCCAGCCCGAGGGAGAGCAGAGCATCGTGGCCGTGTGCCGGGGAAATGCCCAGGGCTCTGGCCGAGCTGCACGGCCTGGAGCCATCAGTGAGTCCTCTGGAGACAGAACAGAGCCCAGTGCCAGCTCCAGCTGCGTGCCAGAGGATTCCTGTCTAACCTTCGGCTGTTCTGGAACCTGCAGGTGCTCACTCTGGCTTGGGAATTCTGGGAAACTGAAACTCTGCCCGCCCTGTACAGCCCCTGCAGAAGCTGCAGTGACCCTCGCTTGAGGTTTGGTTGCTGCAGATGTTTCCGTGTTTGCCCACACAGTTGCCATTGGTGGAGCGGGAGTTTTTTGGTTGCGTTTTGTTTGTTTGTCTCTTTGTTTGTTTGGATGTTTGGGTTTTGTTGCCTCTGTTCAAATGCTTGTTTTACCTGTCGCCGAAACAGCTGGTCCTTTTTCGGAGTTAGATGTTTGTACATTTTCTTAGAGACTTTCCAATGAAAAAAAGATATATTTTCTATTAATTTATTACAATGGCACTAAGACAACTAAATTGCAGACATATGAAGCGTTTTTACTGGAGTTGAGCATTGTCCAGGTTGTTAAGGAGGTCGGCAATGTGTCTTTTCTGATAATCTGCTTTGCACTTGAAAGCNAGCCACAACCAAGCATTCCCAAGTCCACCAATAAGCCATGTCCAGAAATGCTACGTTATAATATATTATAATTTATTTTATAGGTGTGATATGATANCTCTCTATGTCCACAGACCGTGGTGGTGCATTGACTGTCGGGTTTATGATGACAAGAGCTCTTGGGACGTTGTTTCCAAAAGATTGTGGCTTACAACTGAAATAACACGTAGTTGTTTGGAGTACACAATGTTTATCAAAATAAATATTCAGTGCAAATTTCTTATTTTATTTTTGTCTCCCTGCTTATTTCCAAAGGCAAAACCCAGGGGGCCAAGCAGCCCCTGTGTGAGTTTGTTGGCCCATCCAGGATCTGAGACAGAGGGACAGGAAGGGGAGGAGATGGGAGTGGGAAGGAAGGGGGATATTTCAGCCATGGGAAAGGCCTGTTTTTGGGGCAGGGGGGGCATTACTGGCTGGGAAACTGAAATGCACCCTGCCCACTTGAGGGGCTCAGAGGGGGATATGAAGAGGGTTTCCCCCCACCTCAACTCCTGCCAGCACATCACTGCTCTGTGTGTGTGTATCTGTGTATTTGGGACTAGGGAGGGGGTGCGTGGATCTGTTACCTAAGATTGAAAGCCATAAAAAATATAACATATTCTAATATGTTTAATGAAATATATTCTATTATGTTTACTAAAATATATTTTAGTATTTATATTATATATTATAAAGATATTATATAATATATTATATATATATTATAATTATATAATATATAATTTTCTAAAGGGTGTTACACACTAGAAGAGGATGGAATCGTTTAGCTTGGAAAAGACCTCT
>VYXC01007095.1:3445215-3570173 GCA_013397175.1 Platysteira castanea
CCGCAGCAGCGGCAGCCCCGGCGCCCAGAGCCTTTTCTTGCCTCCCAGCGATTAATGGAATGATGTTGCGGAAAAGGCAGAGCGATCCTGCCGGGCTCAGTCGGGACTGCTCGGGCGGCGGCGGAGGCGGCGGCAGCGGGGTAGCGAGCGGCATGCGAGTGCCCCCCCGGCGCTATGGCTAGCGGTGGCTCCGGCAAGTCCAGCAGCGAGGTCTCCGGCGGCGGCATCCCCAGCAGCAGCTCCCTGCAGAGGAAGAAGCTCATCTCTATCTGCGACCACTGCAAGATCAAGATGCAACTGGTGGCCGATCTGCTTCTGCTGTCGAGCGAGACCAGGCCGGTGAACACCGAGAGTCTGTCTGTCTTCGGTGAGTCCTTTGAGAAGTGCAGGGACACGATCATTGCCAGGACCAAAGGACTCTCCATCCTGACCCATGACGTCCAGAGCCAGCTCAACATGGGACGCTTCGGGGAGGTGGGGGAGAGCCTGATGGAGATGGGGGAGCTGGTGGTCTCCCTGACCGAGTGCTCTGCCCACGCTGCCTACCTGGCTGCAGTGGAGACTCCGGGGGCCCAGCCTGCTATGCCTGGCTTGGTGGATCGCTACAAGGTGACCCGATGTAGGCATGAGGTGGAGCACGGCTGCGGGGTCTTGAAGACCACCCCTTTGGCAGATATGAGCCCTCAGCTCCTGCTGGAGGTTTCTCAGAACATGTCCAAGAACTTGAAATTCCTGACAGACGCCTGCGTGCTGGCCAGTGAGAAATCCAAGGATAAATTTGCTAAGGAGCAGTTCAAACTCAGTGTCAAATGTATGAGCACCAGCGCTTCTGCCCTCTTGGCCTGTGTCAAGGAGGTGAAGACCTCACCCAGCGAGCTGACCAGGAACCGGTGCGTCTTGTTCAGTGGACCTTTGGTGCAGTCTGTCTATGCTCTGGTGGGCTTTGCCACTGAGCCCCAGTTTTTGGGTAAAGCTGCCACCATTAATCCAGAGGGCAAAGCTGTGCAAACTGCCATCCTAGGAGGAGCCATGAGTGTGGTATCTGCTTGTGTGCTCCTGACCCAATGCCTCAGGGATATAGCCCAACACCCCGAAAGTAGCACCAAAATGAGCGATTACAGGGAAAGGTTGAGGAACTCAGCTTGCGCCGTCTCGGATGGTTGCAACCTGCTATCTCAGGCACTAAGAGAAAGATCTTCACCCAGGACTTTACCGCCAGTGAACTCCAATTCTGTGAATTAACCCCCACATCTTCTGTTTAGATCCCAGTCGTTGCTAAAGGAAAATAATATCCCACCTCCTCACCCCTTTTTTGTATACCAAAGAATTTGCTTGGATGAGCCCAATCCTCTGATTTCATGTGGTGAAGAAGCAGAACATATTCAAACTATATGTACTAATAAAGGTAGCCAGTTTGGGCTTCTTTTTATTTTACTTTAAAGTTAAGCAAGTATCTGCAGATAAATTTTCCTTTATTCAACAAGGTCTTCACACAAATGGTAAAACTGTTTCAAAGTTTTTTATATTTGGGGAGGTGGGGGTATCTTAGAAAAAGGAGAAAAAAAAAAGAGCTTTAATCGCGCTGGGTGCGGTTTTTAAAGTTTGTCTTGTCTTGTCTTCCGAAATTTCCCTTCTAAATTTTGCTGTTCGGTTGTGCAGGAAAAAGGTTACCTCAGTTCTTACTCATTTAAAAAAATGAAAAAACCCAACAACACATAGATGATGGATGTAGCTACTATTTTGTTTGTTTTTGTTTTGTATGACTTTTTTTATTTTGCATCAAGTGTTAGGTTAGAAGTGCATTTGGTGTGTAGGAGTGGAAGGACTGGAGGTTGTGATTATGTTTTCCATGTGTTGATTTCCAAACTGGGGGAAAAGCTACTGTGAGTGTTTAAACAAACAAACAAAGTTACACTATAACAAAAATGATTTTTAATTTTTTTCCAATGTCAGTTTTTATCTTGCATGTACTGGAGTATTTATTTCATCTATTAAAATGTTATGTTTCTCAGATGCCTTTCTGTGAATCTCTTAATACTTGAATAATTGAACAACTAGGCCTGTTTGTATTGTATGTCATTTCCCCCAGGGAATGGGTGGTACAAACGTAGCTGTAAGTTCTAGACAGCAGCATACAGGCCTCAGTTCTTTTATTTTCATAAATACTGTCCCTTTCCCAGTCCTACCCCTCCTCCTCAGGGGCCTCTGACAGAGGTACTCCAGTTGTGTCTGTGGACAGCTGGGCCAGGATGCACTGGGATTGCTTGGCACTGGGACCGCTCTGTACTAGGACTGCTCTGCAGAGCACTGGTGGTGGCTGCAGTGGGGCACAGCCTGGCTTTGTCTTTATCAGCATTTGATGTTACCTTTTCAGAAGGTCTTGTATTTCAATTCTTGCAGATGTTGTGGGCCATCTGTGTGTTAAATCTATGAGTTTCAGTATTATTTCTTGAAAAACGTAACTCTGCGGGTTAGCCGGGCGTGTTCCATGTGTCTGCTTGGCATTGTGGAGGTTTGCCGGAGTGGGTGCCTTGATTCCTCAGAGGGTCGTGTTGGAGCTCAGCAGAGATTTCTCTCAAAGCAGTTTGATGTTGTAGTGACAGGAGAAGAAGGCTAACTTCTAAGGTGCAGCCGACCTCCGGATGAATTCCTTGGGAGTTTTGAGTGGAGCTTTAATGCATACTGCAGTAGTTCCCATAGTTGCAGTGCTGAATGTTGTCAGCCTGGTCTTTGTGGCTCTGTGAGATCTGTTGCCTCCTATAGGCTCTGTTAAAGGTAAATAGAAGAGCAAGTCTTCTGGCAAGGAGGTTTTGTTTGTCTGTCCTGCTCCATTGCATAATTGTGGGGTTTTTTATAGGTCTGCAGATTGAACAATGTTGAAAGCTATTGGAGGAAGCACCTTAAAAATATTACTGTGGCTTAAACCTTAGCAAATACTGTCCTATTTATTCCTTTGAAGAAGGAAACATTTGGGTTTTGGGTATGGAGTGGACCTGGCATGGTGAAAAGTCTTTGTTTTACAGCATTATTGTTTCTCTTGCCTATGATGCTTTTGCTTAAGTGAAGTGAAACGTTACTGGGTAGTGGACAAATACATCTGTTGGAGGAGATACAAGCTACATCCATCTCTCCAAGGTTAGAAAAAGATAATTCCTTAAGTACAGTGGACCTCTGTGTTGGGCTTTGTTTATATTTAAATGGAACTTTTCAGACTTCAGTGAATTGTATGAACAAGACCTTTTTTTGCCATAATCAGCCCAGGCTACACTGCTGCAGGGGGTGATTTTCTCACCGTGCTGTGTGTGCTGCCAGGGGCATGGGTGCCCACAGCAATGCGGTGAAGTATAGAAGTCCTCTCACCGTTTTATAATAAATAAATATATGCACACAGTGTTCTAACTTTGACTGAGATGCCTCCACAGGTATTTCCTCAAGCTCTCACGTGTGCGCACACAAAACGTTTTCCCATCTGTATGGCAGGAACAGCTGTAGGAGTCCAGAGGGACTCGTAGGAGGCCAAGGCCATCTCCAGGGAGGTCCTGTGGCTCTGTGCTGGTTGCAGTCTCTGCTCAGCTGTCCCTTGTATCTGCCTCCCTCATGGGTGTCTCCACGGGAGCCGAGGCAGCCTCGCAGGCGACCCTTCCTCGCTGTCCGCAGGGGCTGCGTGGGAAGGAGGAAGAGGGGCAGCAGCAGGATGTGCTATCTCCTGCGGCCGCAGACAGGAGGTGAGGAACCCGCTCCACCCTTCCTCTGCAGAGATCCTGGATGGGGCAGGGCTGCGTGTGGGACGTGCAGGGATGGTGCTGGGGAGCTGCAGGGCCCTGCACAGGTACGGCATCCTTTAGCTCCAGGTCTCTTCAGGTACTGTGACCTACATTGGTGAGGCCTCCTCCTCCCAGGTACAAAGCAGAGAATTCTGAAGGGCAGCTCTGCAGCATGTCTGACAACAAAAAAGTAACGTCCCACTGGCTCTTTTGATGTTTCTACTTAATAATTTTTGGTGCTGCTCTACTAATTAGATCGTTTTTGATTCATTTATACATTATTGAGGTTACATGGATCACAGTACAGCCTCCTTATTACCTCTGCATATGAAAGGCACTGTATTATTAATGATGATAATGCTGATTTCTGTTGTGGCAAGATCTTGTTTGAAGTGGTTCAGTGCAATTTTTGTTTTAACAAGGTTACTGTAGATTCTTCCTCCCCTTTCTTATTATATTTTTAAGTGAGGTACATGCATACCTATATAAATAAGTACGTATCTTCTTTTAATACTGAAAGAAAACAGACTATTCTAGGTCTCCCTTTGCTTTTGAGCTGTGTGAGTTTTGGAAGGATTCAGTTTTATAAATAAAATGGGACATGTAGCCAGGCCATGATTTTTTAAAAGGCTGATTTAAAAAAATACATATACACAAATAGTAAATTCACCAAAGTAGCTTCCTGTAACATTTTAAAACAATAATAGTTAAAAATGTTCAGTCATTTCTTTTGAGAGTACAGCTCGCACAAAGGGAGGCATACACTGCTCCCTGGCCTCAGCTCAACAGTGTATCTGTCAAAATCTGTGCTACTCATGTAATTAGCACAGCAAAGTTAAAAAAAAAAAGGTTGTGATGCCAACACGCACAAGTTGCACATTGTGGCATTTTTCTGAGCTGAAAAGAGTGGAATCCCACTACTAAGTGTGAATATATATCTATTTAAAATGCTAGAGTGCCACATTTATGAAGACTTAATGTATATTGTGGTCATTTGTTTGGAGTTTATTCCTACAGAATATTAATTCTGATACAAGACATTAGTTCAGCAGGTAGATTCATGCTGTTTGTTTACTTTGTACTCCCTGGGACAGAAAAAATACAGAATGGACGAGTTTTCAGGGTGCACTTGCAGGGCCCATTGGGGTCACTGATTGTCACTTGGCACCGTACCTAGGCCCCTGTTCCCAAATGCTTCCACACCATTTAAGTCAGCAGGTACTGTCACTGTTTCAACATGGACTTAGACAAGCGTGAGGTGTTTTCTGATCTGGAATCTTGATGATTTTGATGGAAAAAAAAAATGTTTTAGGGTGCTTATATCACGTATGCCGTAGACTAATAGTACGTTTAATAAAATGGTTAACTTATTTCTAAAGACATTATGCAATGCACATTTTTAGCCAAAACCAACGCTATCCCCACCACAAGAGAAGTAAGCTTGTTTTTTAAATGTAATAATTTTTTAACAGGGAAGAAGCTGCCACCTTTGTATTGTCTGTAAACTTGATACTATCCTGTGGTTGCTGCTTCAGCATAGGGAAGGTCATGACTGATGTAATACAGCAGCTGAATTCAAGTTTGAGATCAGAGCAGTGTGTTTTCTGATTCTAAAAACAGCAAGTTCTGTAAGGCAACCAGTAAACCAGCAGCAAAATGCTGTTGGAAAGCAAGTACACTATTTAAGGGAACTTGCAAATGTAAAGCCATGTTATTTTTCAAAACTAAGAAAGAAAAAAAAGAAAAGACCCTGGGTCAGATAATTCCCTTCACTTTTTACCACAGGAAATGATCAAAGTAGCAGAAAATCTGCTCTTTTTGGCCAAACTTCTGTCAGAGACAGAAGGGGTCGAGCCAACACATGGTGTATGCAGCCTTGCAGCAAGAGGGGATGTGGCTGATGGGAAAGGAGGTGGGACCAGAGAAAATCTGTAGGGCAATACTTCTTATTAAAACCCACAGGAATTTTCCTGTTCTAGATAGAACAGTGGTTGATCCAATAAAGCAAATCTCTGACAACACAACCTTTCTTTGGGGGCCGTTAGAAGGCTGTGAATGAGGACGTGGGGCTGGGAGCGTTGGGGTGCTCTGTGTTCAGCAGCTGTGCTGCTGTAGGGAACCAGAGCTCTCTAGGGTGGCCCTAAGATCTGTCAGAAGTACAGGCACAACGTGTACCTGCCAGAACAGTTTGGTGGGAAACGAAGGGGTTGGGTTTTATCTTTCTTTGCCTTGTTCCCTATCGGGCTCCTTCCAGACTTCACAAGCAGAAGCAGATGGTAGGGGCCAGTACATTTTACTTCTTTGTTCTTGCTGCCTGTGAAAGGTGCCAGATGGGCAATGATAAAGATAGAAATTCTCTTCCTGTAGCCCAGGGATAGCGGAAAACGCAGAGCTTCAAGGCTGCCCTACCCTCACAGGATCACCATAACATGTTTTTTGGGCCCACTGTTTCACTCTTTGATTTTTTGCCAAGAAACTGACAGAAAATCCCAATGGCAACTTGACAGGGGCATTGAGGACCAGTTAAATATTTCCCATATGACACCAAACCACCACTAGGTTTGGATCGCTCACAAATGATCCAAAAAGTAGATGGGCTAGGTGTGAAGTGCAAGGCCAGATCCTTCATATGAGTAACTCAGAAAATTAAATACTGTGTACTCTGCGATGTATTTTTACTTGGAAATTAGAATTATCATAATTTTTATATGTAAGACTAGTTCAAAAGTATATTTATTTAACATAATTAGCAGCAGTACTCAGAACCATCTTCTTAATGAAGACAGACATCTATGGACATGAAGGGCCTTGTCCATGACTGTAATTAAATACTAATGTTTTCCAAACTATCTTCAAATGTTAAGGGTTGTTTTTTGTGTGGCAAAGTAAGGAATTATGTATTGATTTCCATTAATCTGAATATTTTCCTAGAGCTGGTTTTATTGTACTGGAGTCCTTTGAACCTAAGAGGGTTTTTTATTTTGTTTTTTTAAAACCACGCAGAGTATGATGCTATATTCCAGCGAAGTCAAAAGCAGCATTTCAAGATTAATGCAGAGATTCCTGGGGTCTTTTGTCAGCTTGCCAGGCTCTTGTTCCTGTTCTAACTTAATTTTTTTATAATTTCCTTTTATGTTAATAAAGACTTCTTGTGGCTGTAAAAGTTGAAGTTGTCTCACTCCATAGACAGCCTGGTTCTTATGTAGATACTATTTAGGTTATTTAGAAATCCTGCTGGTTGCCAGATGGAGCTCTTCTGGGTTTTATGTTAAATACTTGGAAAGCTAAATAGCTTGATTTTCCTCTCCTCTCTCCCTCAACAAAATAAATAAATACTTGAAAAGTGATTACTAACAACTTGCTTAAATTCAGTTTTAAAATCAAATTATTTTGAGGTGAAGCGACTGCAAGTATGAGATCACTCAGAGTACGGGTAGGGTTTGATCACTCAGGGTTTTGGTAGGGTTTGACTTACCCACCAACATCTTAAACCAGCAGTTTTTCACCAGTTTTGTGTGGGCAGCAGGAACCTGAACTTTAGTCTGGGGATAGAGAACACAGCCCTGGATCCTGATGGACTGAGGGGCCTCTGTTTCATACTGAGTGCACACCAGGTGCTCCCCCGGGTCACGCAGAAGGTGCTTGGGAAGCACTGAGTCAATGTCCCACTAATCACAACTCTGTTGCTGTCAACTCACAAAATGTCAAGAGAGCAATTTTGGTCCCCGGGGTTATGTTTTTAGGTACAGAGTAAGAAATTGCCCTTTTCTAGTCAATTTTTTTCCCAGTATGTATTGATTCTGTCTGGTTCACATTACGTATGGGAAGTCTCTCAATTGGCTGCTCAGGTGTACTTTGGCCCCTGTTTGCATTCTGAGCATGCACACGATGGAAAAAGTGAGAAAAGTCAGCTCAATCTCTATATGCACTGTGACAAATTATAGGCCCTGCAGCACTTCTGAATTGGCGTGCAGTTAATGCTCTGGTCTTATTTAAATGCTTCAAATTTAGTCAATGTTTAAAAATTTACTTTCTGTTTAAAAATTTACTATGGAATCAATCTGTTCTGGCTATATTAGATTCGTAGTTCAAAAACTTTATCCTCTTTCATCATCTTAAAGTAGTCATTGGTCTAAAACTCCTCAGTCTCTGGGTCTAGCTTAAAAAACAAAAAGAAATTGAGCCCTGTATTTCAGTTTTAGTATTTTTGAAAGCTTTAAAGCTAATGAGTTGACCTATTTTTAAATTACAGACCATGGAAAAATAGTGGGTGTATTCTTTTTCATGCTGAAGTGAGCTATTGTTTCTCTGCTCATAATTAAAAACTCACTTTTTAGAAACTCAGATAGGTCCTAGGCATTGCGAGAAAGTCTGTAAGTGAAACTGTGCATGGAATTTCCCTGAGTTTAGACATGGATTCATTCAGGATCTGTAATCTTGCCTTGTCTTGTGACTGGCATGAGAGGAGTTTGTCCCCACCGCCTGTAAATGGAGCTGGTAACGTGTGAGTAGGCTGAGGAGCAGTTGTTGAAGTGAGCACTACACGCTCCAGAGACACCAGAGCTATCTGAAACCCCAGAGATAGGTGCTGCTGGCTGGGCACTGCGGGGTGTGATGCTCTCGAGAAGTTAGAGTGAAATATAGGACTGAAAAAAGCCATGAGCCAGAGAGGCTCAAAGGGAGGGCACAACTTGGAGTTTTTAAGGTGGGGGGAAAGGTAAACATTTGGTCAGAATTGTAGGAGTATTTAGGGGCTTAACTCCTAATGATTTTCAGTGGGAGGTGTGCATCTGGATGTTTTGTGGGCCTGGTCATTTGTGATGAACTTTGAATGCCTGTGGTTTTAAAATTAATTTCAGATGTTGGGTAGACTTACTGAAACTCTAGGAAGCTAGGAAATTTGCAGTTGAGGTACCAGCATGGGCCATAATTGTATTCCTGCCATCCTGACCCTTCTGTATGGGTTACAAGCTCTTGCTATCCTTGCAGACACCCTGGTTGGCAAGAGGCCAGAGGCCCAGCTCTACCCCATGTGTCTTTTATGGTTGCCAGATGCCAGCACTGTGCATCTTACTTTCACATCAGAACCACAGATTTCATCTCTGTCCCTCCACCCTCTGCTCCTGGTGCAACACCCAGACGTGGAAAAGAGATCCCTTTGTGCACACTCTCCCTGTAGAGGCCAGGTCCATGAAGATAGATCCTGGTAAGCAGAGGCCAGATGGCATTGGAAACATACCTGTTCTCTCTGGGTGCATGTTCCAACCACCTCCACGCCATGTACGTCCTCTCAAAATGTGTCCTGAAGAGTTGCCTGGGATCCACGTTCCCTGGATCTGCATTTCACACACTGATTGTCAGAGCTCTCATGCTCCTCAGAAGGAAGGGTAATCTGACTTAGGTATTCATGAGGTGATTTGAGTTGACGGGGTGGCAGGACAGCTGGATACTGGGAGATGTAGGTTAGTGGCCAGCTTAAAGTTATAGACCTTAAAGTGTCCTTTTGGGCTTTTGTGTGGCATTTTCTGCCTCTATTTTATCTCACTCTGCTGTTTGCTAACCTTGTGTATTGAGTTCATCTGCAGCTTTGTGTTCAGCAAGACAGAGGAGGCATCTGAATTTACACTGCTCTGTAATATCTATTTATTGAAGAATCTCCTAAAACTTTCCTATATTGGACCCTGAGGCTTCTTTTCTTCTCTTGCCACAGGTTTTTTGTTTATGAAAATTACCTTAGTTTTCTCTCCAACTGAAGAAAATAACTCCAAAGAAAACCCTATTTGATGTACTTATCCAGTTCCCTACCTATCTTCCTTTTATGGACAGTTTCAAGATAATTAGATGAAAATCACTTTCTTTGAAAAAGTAATTTTACTCCTAAATATCAAAGTCATAGTCTGAAACTTGTGAGCATTTTCTTTTGTACGTGATTAAACCCACATCTGTTCACTGGGTAGAACAGAGGAAGAGCCGTGCTTTTCTGTCTTGCTATGTAAGACAACAAAAGACCAAATGTTCTTTGGTTCACTTTCATGACTGTACTGTAGTACACAGAATTGTCTGGCTGTGTCAGTAGTGCTGGTTTGGACACTGAGTGTCCTTTGATCACAGGCCCAGCACTTTGCAGACACTCGTATTGGGGGAAAAAGAAAAATATGGTGAAGGACCCTGTTAGTAGATTATATTGTTCTGTATTAGGTTTGGTTTTGTTTAAAACAAGAAAGCTCAAATCAGAATTATATGCCAATTCTTTATAAGATCCCACTCATTTGGCAAAGGAATTGCATTAATTACTTCTTGTTTTCTGTACTGTGTCATTACAGAAGAGAGAGCACATGCTGCACTTGTGAATGAAATAATTCACTCACATCTTTGGAGCCTTTGCTGTATTTTTCTCTCCTTTGAAAATAATGGTGGTCTGTAGAAGACTTTCCCTGGATGATAAATACGCTTTGCAAATGTACAGTGGTGATCAGAAAGAAGCTTGACTAAAACAGACTTCTAAAATCTAGTAAATCTATCTGATAGAAACATGATGAAAAAAGAGTCAAAGTACTTTTTTAGAGCTTTTCCCAAAAGTATTGCCTCAGCCATTGTTTTACCTGGGTTGCTGTTCCATTTATTACTTTAACTGTGGACATCTCCTCCCCTATGAGATGATTTTAGAAGATGGACAGGTTTCACTTATGGAAGATGCAGCTCCTGACTGGGTTTGGATCCTTTTTTAGGCTATGATCTCTGAGATGTTGCAGGTTCTTCCTCGTGAGACTGCATTTTACTGAAGCGCTCTGGAGTTCCCGTGAGCCACTGATATCCGAGGAAAATCACTCCTGTCAAGAGAATAGAGCACAAAGAATGTTCACAGTAGAGCTGTGGGAAAATGCTGTAAGACGGACACTCCTCTTTCAGTAACTCTGAACTAGCCCCTCTGCCTCAAGACTATCAAGTCCAAAATTTAAAGAATTTCAGCTGCCAAAAAAATTTATAACCTTCACAAAAGCCTTCCTTCATGTGTTGCTCTTTTCAAAGTCTGCTCATCAAAAGTAACAGGTTAAATGTTGGGGGGTTTATGGCAAAAAATAGCAGAGTTTTTTTATCAATGGGGAAAAAGCAAACTGCTTTAGTTTTCAGAAGTGGGCTGCAAAACAATATTTCTTTTACTCATTAAGATGCTCTATAACTAAGTTATTCTACTTCTTATGTCGTTCTAAAATATATATTTACTGTTGATTTGCACTGACATCCTACAGTTTTATTTTAGAAAAGTGCTCAGCTTACTCATGTGCTTCAGTGATACCAACTATATAAATTTTTCCTCAGAATCAGATAATCCTGGTTAGTGACAGAGTGAAATGATATTAAATTTACTTCTAAGGGAAAAAGCTAGCACTGTGCCGAAGTCAGATTGATGATAATTTCAACCTAGTAATTTTAAATGCTTCTGTATTTGTTGTAGTGTTTGAGGACTCTTGTGAGCCTGAAGCATGTTATTTTCAAACTATTTATTTTTACCACTCCAGAAAGTACAGAATTCTCTCTCTCAGACCATTTTTTGGGGGGGAATAATAGCCTTTTAGAATGTGCTTAGCAAAAATGTTCCTAGTTAGGTCTAGTTTGCAGAGTGACTCCTACCTGCAGATATGAAACTGGGATGTACAGGTTTAACGTGTTCTGAGAGAGGTTGTTGTAATATTAGTTAAGAACTGCATTACTTGAAGTTTGGGTATTTTGACTTTTCAACAAAACACAGAATTTTTTTTATCATTTGCAACCTTTTAAATTTGTTTTTAGAGATGAAAGCCTCAGAAGTGTTTTATGATTATCTCACCCCTCTTTAGTTCTTGTCAAATAGTTCCATTGCTTATCTATTTATTTAATTATTTTTTAAAATACACAGCGTTGTAGCCTGTGCAAATATGAAGCATTGATGTTGGCAGCAAATCAGCTTCTGTTTTCAGTGGGGACAGAGTTTATACCATGATTCTCTTCACTGGATAAATTCTTTGTCTCTAACATCTCCAGATAGGCAGCTGGTCTACCAAATGACTACTAAATACTCATTAAATACTAACTAATTATTAAATTGCTAAAAATCTGCATCAGAACTCAGCAGCTGGTTGAGATCTTCTGCTTATAAGTAGGGACCTACATGGAAATATATTTGATAGTAAGGTAAATGCTTGTCATTGTTGTGCCCTGACAATGATTTTGGGTCTCTGCATGTTAGGACTGGGAAGGAAGGTGGAAACTTGTTTGGTCAAACAGTACAGCTCAGTTCTCAGGGAATAAAAAAGCCCTTGCAGAGTATCTTGGATGAGCTGATAAACAGGGGAGCTGTAGCTTGCTGATAACTGAGGGGTTTGTGGAGCACATCGAGTCACAGTAGCTCTTACGGGCAGTTGGGCCAAGTCTGCTCACAGTGAACCTTTCTTCTGCATCATAACTAAAGCTGTATAGTCTATTCCAGGCTGTCCCATATCCTCACCTTTGAGGACTGTGCCTTTTCTAAAAGCAGAGATAAAAACCAATGCACCTGGTTCCCATGAGGTGTGTCCCAACAGTCGTCACTTTTTTGTGGCTGTCTTGGTCCTGAGCGTGGCACTATGTAACACTGTCCAGTGATGCTTTACTTTTGTCTTGCTTTTTACACTGTCACTCACGTATTCCTTAGTGCACATCATCAGACTAGGAGCCATAATTCACCTCTGTTTCTATTTCTTCTCTAATGCTTCCAAAAATCTCGTGTGCTGACTTATAAAAACAGCCGGAGCTGCAACATCACTCCATTTTAAGCTCTGAATTGTATTAGCCATTACACTGGTTCCACACGCTGCTTGGGTGGAGACATCAGTTAAAATTCCCAACACGGCCAGGAATTGCAGCTTTGTGTAAGTGGTGGTGACTTTCTAATTTTTAACTACATTAAACTAAAAAAGAGGATTTTTCCCAGAGCAATTTAGCAAGAGGGGAAAAATGGAAAGGCTGTTTGAGGATGACCTTCCACCCCAGTGAACTGGGGGTGACGTTGGCTGACGTCTGTTACTGCTCAGCTTCCCTGCCGTGGTTTTGCAGCAGTCAAGTGCTTTGTCATCTCTGCTAAGCAGAAAACTCCTGAGCTCACTAAACAGTTTGTGAGGAGTTTGGGAAATAGCAGAAGGATTTATGAATGTAAACAAAGTATTCCTCAAGTTTACCTGAAACAAATATAGGTCCTGTTGGAGCAGACTTTGAATGCATTGATTCTAACAATTTCTTCAATCTGAAGTGCTATTCCTGACCCCAAGATCCTGAGAGGGAAAGAAGGGGAGATAAAAAAAGAAGGGAATTACTTTGCAGCACTCCAGCATGGGACCAGGGAAAGTGTTGTTTTGATTGTCTCCAAAAGAGAGGCAGTGCTGTAATTCTGTTTCGTTTTCGTCCACAGAACTTGAAAAGATTTTTCCTAGAAATGTGTAATGGGACTGTCAGAAAACAGACCCCTCCCCTTCCCAGTAGTTTCCTGCTGAAGTCATTTAAGGCCTCTCACAGCTTTCATCTGTGTAGGCACTGAGCGCTCATGGGCCAAGATTTTTATTTTTTTCAAAGGGAATACAAGCAAAACCGAAGCACTTTTTAAAAAGTCGTTAGGAACGAAAGTTGGAAGTTTCTCTGTGTGTGAAGCTGGCTCTCCACTTAATCAGTTTCTCATTTCCGTTCTGTTTCCGTCAGTCCCAGTGAAGTGGCTGTAGGTGTTTTTCTTGTTTTAGGTATTGCTAAAAGCATGTATGTGAGCTGCCCAAAGGGGCGGAGAGGGAAGTTGTTCCTTACTTCACTTCTGGGACTGTCTGTTCAGGGCTTTACACAGGAGGTGACTTGGAAAGGCTCATGAATTCCATTTACTGTGCACTCAGACCTGATGATCGCAGTAGGCTGAGCACACAAAACCTGCTCTGCAGGCAGCAGCCCTTATGCAGTAGCTATTTAGGGAAAAAAAATCCCTTTGTGGAACTGGCAGATAGCCTGCATTTGCAAAGATGGGAATTTTTGTTGGTTATATATACTATGTTTAACACAATGATCAAGGCGACGTGCTCTTAGAAAAAACCATTACTACTCTGAATAAATGGATGCTACTCAGCATGCATTTTCTGGCTGGACTGAATTCAAGCCTCCCATTCTGAAATGGATAGCTTTTCTGGATCGCGTTCACTTGTCTCTCAGACAAATCTGTGGTGTGGATTTGTTCCCTAGCTGAATGATACACATTTCATCCTGTTTCTTTCAAGCTGAACTCTGCCTGGCACAAGAATGATAAATGTTTTTTTCTTTCTCCTTCTGTTTAGAAGACCATGTTGTATTGTGAAAGATGAACTTCATTCCCAAGAGAGATGAACTGCATTCAGAGGTGGATTTATGGCTACATGTTTGTAATGCTACAGCAGTGCCGTGGGCACCTCATCAGACAGACAGACATCGGGGCAGTCTTGAGCCTGAGTCACACTGCATGTATCAGCTCTTCTGTAAAGCTTTAATTGGAAGTTATATGTCCTCAAAGCCTAGAGGAGTCTTCTCTCTAGGGAGTGAATTTTCCTACTTTGTTTTACTATTAGTCTTTGGGGGTAGTACAGTATACAAGTATAATATACGAGTATTTCAGCCTTGGAGCATGAAGAGCTTCCTGTTGTTAGCTGGCTACTATAAATTACATATGCATTTAAGAGAAGAAAATGCTAGTATTTAAGTAGACTGCCAGCATGCTGTGAAGGCAACCCACTGCATTCATATGACATTTAAAGTGTGTATTTGCCTTTGCTATGAAACTGTGCATACCTAATGTGTAATTTTTGGGGCTTTCCTTGATCCAGTGGATAAAGAAGCTCCGTGAGTTGAGTACAGCCTAAAGAACAAATACACTGCTTTGAATTAAACTCCCAATCAGGTCCCAGGATCACATTTGGGACTGCTGAACTAACCAGTACACTTGGAGAAAAACTTGAGTTCATTCCCAGCATCTGACCCTTCTGCAGTGCTGGCAAGCTCTGAGCATCACCTGTCCCTGTCACTTCCCCACATCCCATCTGTCCTTGTGATGAGACCATAAGTTTGAGGCCAACCAGACAAGATGGTCCGTGGCCTTTCTGATAAGGGCTGATGTGGCCTGAGGTGAGGCCATGGTACTTTTAGACAGTCTTGATTCGGGCTGTCTGCAAGGGCCACCTGGGAAGAAGAAGTTAGGTTGTGGCTAAAGATCTGTTTCTAGGAGTGGCCATCTCTGGTACAATTTAAGCAAACCTGCTTAATTTGCTGTGGTTCTATATGTGCTGAAAACTTACCCACCTTTTCCCAAGGCTTTAGATCCTTACCTGCTTGCTAAGGCATTTTTATTTGTCTGTCTTATTACTGGAATTATTCTTGTTGCTTAACTACAGTGTTGGCAAAAGTTCTTGTCATACTGAAAACAAGATTTGAACTGAGTCCAAAAACTGTGGAGTCGGTGCAGCTGTATGATGGGGAGGAGCTGGCACATGCTTTCTAAGATTTTAAACTATTAACCATAGATTCAAGGAAATGGCATCTGAAATGTCTTTATTTCTGGTGGTAACTGAAAATTTTCACCAAGTGCAGCTTTTGATTCTTATTATAACTTCTTCTGTCAAGAGGCTAAGACTAGCCAACCCTACTTGGTGAGTTAGCAATGGTAATTAGAGATGCCTGGTTTACTTTACTGTGATATGTACATACACTGGTAAAGATTAATAATAGGAAACTTGTCACTCAGAAGCCATTCTGCTAAAATCTCTGCCTGCTGTTTGGCCCCTTGTGTAACGAATGGTGCCAGTCACCACAAGTCACTGGGGGTGACCTAATGACCAGTCACCACTGGTCACCACCTAGTCTCAGGGCTGCAGCATTTTTATATAGAATTCATTTCTGTGAAAGCCCTTCTAAGAATCAGCAGAACAGCTGGCTCAGTAACTGAGGCATCCAGTGTACAGGGGTGACAAAAAACTGTACAAGCAGCGTAAGCCTTTCTTCTGAAAAACAGAACAGAGCTGCTGGCAGAAAGTGATAAGAGTGTCAGTGGCTGCCTAGGTTAGGGAAGGATGGGGTGTGTTCATTGAGGGGGATAATGTTTGTTTAGGTTTTTCCTCCTGGGACTAGTTTAGTATTTCAAGCACGTTTGGGAACTTTTTCTTCCCCCAGTGGTCTAAGACATGAACTGGACAGTGTGTACGGATCTGAGAGAATAAGACCAAGCAAGGCTTCAGAAAAAGCAGTTGCATATCCTATAATGACAGCTTTGTTCCGGGGTGCCCGTGTAGACTCAGTTTTTGTTTGCTGACTTTCCTTTCAGCTTAAAATACACAAGAAGATGCCTGTTGGGGCTGAAAAAACCTAAAGATAGACAAAACTGCAGAGTAAAATGGAGCTGAAACCAGCCCTGGCTGGGGAGTCCCTATGTGTGCTGTATCAGAGGGAGCAGCTGGGGTCTGCCCCTGACACTGTTATGAAACTCACATTACTTTCTACCTGACTGTCTGCTTAGTGTGCATGCCCTGTCCAGCAAAATGGGGAGCTGATGTTTGTCTCCTTTTTCTCACTGTCTGTGGGAAGGTCATTTAGAGCAGCAGGGCCTGAGTCACTTTGTCACGAGCCCATCCAAAAGGCATTTGCTGTATGTAAACTGCTCCAAGATGAGGAGCAGACACAAAGGGACATGCTTGTACAAGTTGCTATTCGGAGATCTTGAAACATAAAAAAACACAGCTCTGAAGGAGAAGGCCAAGACCCTAAAAATAACTGGCCAAGGTAATGGAAATTGTTAAAAGAATGATTAGGATCAGCCACAACCATTGCCAAAATCATTAAATTTATCAAGCTGAAAAATGAGCCTGGTGGTAGCAGTACATCCAGATGGCCAAGGAATCCAAGGAATATTGGTAATCCATCCATTTGCCAGGTTGGAATCTTGTCCACCCACCAGCTCAGGGGGACACTCCAGAGGGGCTCCCAACATCACAGGCACTGAGCTGCTCTCTTTTCTGAGAAGGACTCGGGCTCCTCAGCACTCAGACAGTCACTGATGAAGCCACAGGTCCAGGGGAGCCCTCTGTGCAAACCTCGGGCTGTGATGTTGACTTGGCTTGTGTGGGGACTCTCCAGACCTGCACTGCAGTGCTTGGGCCTGGGTGCTGTGTGCTGCCCGTATGGCTGGGTGCATGCCCAATTAGCAATTAGGGACCCCAGGGGGTCTCTGGAAATTGATGTGAGCTTGTGCAGCTCTCCTTGCAACACGACTTTTCCCAGCAGAGTACAATTGCTGTATTGTGGAAGGGAGTTTTGCTCTACGCTTGCTAAGTACCCTTATCTCTCAAGCAGCCTAACTAACATAATTAGATTAAATTAAGAGGAATTGGGCCCAATCTCATCTCTATCTTAGATTCTGCCACTCCTTTTCAGACCCAGAGAAAGGACTTTGAGCCTAACAGCCTGCCTGTTCTTTCCAATTATATTAATTGGCCTAAAAAAAAGATTTTTTGGGGGTATGTCCTTTTTCTACAAACTCTGTTTCGCTCTTGCTACAATACAATTGTTAGTTCCATCCTGGAATGATTGGCATGTATGTAAATTGGAATAAAAGGATCTGATCTGAACTGTTAACTAAATTGAAAAAAAAAAGGCAAAGCTGTGTGTTAGTGTAAGAAAGCTGTCATTAAAGGGGCAGTGTTTTTTAATACAATTAATAGTCAAATATTATGGTTACCATAATATTAAGTTATTCTCCCCACAATTCCCTTGTCCTCTTAATTAGGAGAAAACTTTCCCCATTAAGCATCTACTTTATTTTTAGACAAAACAGGGGCTATTTAATGTCTAGCCCATTTTAAAAACTACTGGCAAGGAGGAGCCAACAGACAGTGACATTACAACAAAACCCACTCTATTTTCTTTGTTTGTAACCTTTTCCATGATACCAATATTACATTATGGTTTCTTTTTACACTGACCAGCATCCTCATAAACAACTGCAAAGACTTGGTGTGGTAACAATGAACACTAGAAGAGTTGAAACTATCCTAGATGTCCTCTTGCAATACATCAGCACTATGAAGGGAGGTGTGTGTCATCTGCATTAGCAAAGTAAAGGTGCCAGGGACAGGGACATCTTCTCACTTCTCCAATTTAAGTAAATATTGAGAAGACAAAAAAACCCTCCTCTCCAGTATGGAACTGAAATGTGCTGCAGAGTGATTCACATCAAATAAATAAATGCTTTTCAGTTGCAATCATTCCCTATTGAGCTGAAGTGGTATTATGCTGTTTTAATCTCATCAGTTCCAGAAAGCACGCATAAATGAAAAGAAGTGATTTTAGCACAGTAGGAGGGGGAATAGCAGCTTGTGCAGAGCATCCAGCCAAAGGAAGAGGAATAATTTTACAATGACTGACCTCAATTCTATGCCAGTTTACAAATTCCACTACAATTAATTTCATTTTAATTTCTCCACTTCATTCCTGAAAAATTAACCCTGCATGGTCACCCCTCAGTCATTTCACCTATCCAGTTTCCACCCTTTTTGCCGCCTAAGAATTTAAAACACTTATAAGCCTTTCCCAGTTTCATCTGATTGCCACTCCTACCCACCTTCACAGGGAAATTCACCTTCTGCTGCCTTCTGCAACAACAGTCAACCTTAAAGGGTATCAACGAACTTAGGCAACAAAGCTTTTGAAATGCTCCTTTTGGGCACAAATGCACACACAGGAACACTCCCTGCCTAACGCTGAAACACAACCACCTCTTTGGGGAGCAGCATAAGTAATACAACAGCTTGTAGCAACACTAAATAATCATCTACTTAGCCTAGAGCAAAAACTGGAGCAGTGGGAATGTACAGCATTTGAAGCAGCATTTGTTGGGGAAACATTTCTCTTGTGACACAGAAACCTTATTGACTGCAAACACCCAGAACTTTGATAGTGCACTACCTAAAGTTGGTGAATTCAGCAAAAATTACTTCAAATACTCTTGTATCTTGTTGAGAGTACCTGTGCACTTTTGGAAAGGTTTCCTCTTACAAACACCAGACGTCTTTGGGAAGATTTTTCATTTGTGCAACGGGAAGCTCCAGTCCTGCAAAAATGTAATATTCTGATGAGATTATAGTCGGAGATGGTGCAACAGTCATGACACTAATTTGTCGCGTACAGCTACATGTTCTCCTTGAATGAATCTCTCCCTCTTTGGACTCAGCTCTGTACTGAAAACACTTGGTTTGAGAACTGAATTTGTTCTTTCCTTTAGTATTTCAATACTGCTGGAGAGCTGAGGTCTGATGCATCTAATTTCCCAAGGTGTCTGTTGATTTGAACAGGATCATTTGGTATTAGACATACCATGGAGATGTCACAGTTAGCATTTCTGAGGTTTGCCTATGCTAAAAACCAGTTCTTCCAAGGACTTTGCTCATTAAAACAGCAGTGAAAAGCAAATCTTGGTGACACCTGAATGCATTGAAATTAGGTTTTCTAGTATGCTTAAATAACAACAAAAATATGGAGGTGATTTTCCTGTGCTATTGGTAATAACACAAAGGTGTATTTCTAGCATTATTTAAAGTTCAGTTTTTCATTGGTTTTGGAATCATGGAAAGTCCTTAATACAGAAAAACAAACAAAAAAGATCTCTATTTTCCCAGTGGTGCTCATTATAGATGCAGACTTGTCAAATTGCCACTACACTACAGAAAGGTACACAAATCAAAAGCCTTTATTTACTGGAAATTTTAACAGTTTGGCAAGCAGAATAAAAAATTCATATAGTTAAGAACAGGCAGTAGGCACCAAAAGAATTAAAATATCTTGTTGGTTTGAGGGCTTGTTATTACAAGAACATTGTCTTGAAATGTTATTCATAAATACTGCCAGACTATCTGAATTCAGTCTTACCACTGTAGCTGCCTTCTGCTTGGAAAAAATACATGCTAAGCCATTAAGTAATTAACTAAAAATTTTTTGTTGTTAATTTGAAAACTGCACAGAGCTAGTTGCAATTGTAAAATTTCAGATCAAACTGTTTCATTCCGTAACAAAAAAAAAAATTAAAAAACTAGCAATGTTGAAAAGTCTAAACAGATCCATTTTGATAGTAGCCAACTGCTCACTGGTAAATATGCTCCACCTCTCTACTAGGAAGCAGCAGATGAATTCTTGCAATTCTCTTTGCAACTCTGGTCCAAGTCCTTCTGAAGCCAGTGGAACGATTTATATTAAAACAGCTTATTAGATCTTCATTTTATGTGTTTGTCTCACTGAGATGAGTGCTTATTTCATCATGTTATTTCAGGGCTTCCAAACTCAGCTCTACAGTTTGTCAAGAGCTGGTTTTTCTCTTGAAGCTGAGATAGTATATTAAAGAGAGCACTACTGGATAGCAACAGACATTTGTTACTGGTCCATGGCAAGATACCAAATTGTATTAATGCTAAGAATATAATTTCAATATATTTTGAGAGAAAAAGTCATACTGACCACACAATATGTCCTTAGGTGACACCCATAATGAAGAAGTCACTTTTGATAGGCAATTCTTGCTCTTGCAGGTGTACTCTCACAAGGCTGGGAAAGTCTTTATTTTTGGGGGTTTCCATGGTAATGCTGGCAGTCCTAAATGGGAACAAAAATATTTAAAAGGAGATGTTAAAAAATAAAGCATGATTCCAGTGTGACTGAAGTTTGTATTTTTCTAGGAGTAGAAAGAAGAAATGTTGTATATGGGTTTAAAGATTCTATATAAATTAAGTCCAAAACCAAATTCAGGCACATTTTTACAAACTCTTGTGGGTTTGGCATCATAAAAGACTCTTTAGGGGCGGCCTTTTAAGAATCAGCAAAAACCAAAGTGACTCTTTCCATGTTTTTTCTGAACCAGGCAGCCATTTTCTACAACCTGAATTTCCATGCAGTCAAAATAATCTTTGCAAGGGTGAAAATGCTTGCTCCAAAAGTACATAACACAAAAGTCCAAGCAGATTTAACTGATTAAAGGCTACAAATACCCTTTAAGCACTTTGAATACTTCAAGTGAAACTTAGGCTGCCATCTTGAAGAGTCTGCCACGCTGTAGAGATTTTTAGATTTACTTTTTTGCTGCTGACGGTGAAACCCTGTGAGTGACAGGACAGAGCTCAGCGAGCGATCCCTGCCATGCCCTGCCATCCTGCAGCCCCTGGGATGTTCCAGGAGGAAGGCTCTGTGGCCTCTGGAGCTGTGACCAGTTCTGGCTGTCCCCTGGAGAGAAGGGCCGGAGGGACACACAACAGCACAGCTGGGAGGGCAGTCCTGGCACGGCACCAGCAAGCCTGCGAAGGTGGCACAGATCCCCAGAGACCTCAGGAGGGACAAGGGAAGCCTCCTCTCCTCCAGCAGCAGGCTGGGAAGGAGGCCCGAGGCAGGAACATGTCGTATGAGCCTTTCCCTGTGCCTGGAAGGTGCACACTCAGCTGGCCCAGGGCTCAGGCAGTGCAGGGAGCTGCTGGCACTGCTATTTATACACCCTGCCTGAAAAAGAGCGCTTGGAAGTGCCTCTGTTGTAAGGTCCTAGTTGTGAAAAAAAAGCCCCAAACAATTCCTCATCTGTGAAAACTTCCAAAAATTGCTTTCCTCAGTGTAGAAGCCGGATATATATTTGTTGAATCAGGCTCTTAATTAGGTAGGACACAAAGGGCTTTCTCCCCCTGCGATACTTCCTGCCCAACAACAGTGTTCTCCCTGGTAACCCTGGGAATATTTCATGGGGGACCTTTTTTTTTTGTTATTATTTATTTCCACAAAGATTTATTTCCACTGTAGCAATCAGCATCTGAGCCCTTTTCTTCTCCCTTCCCCCACCCCCATTTTAATTTCAGGGTTTTAATTTCAGGTCTGGTCTTTTCATTAAAGTAAGTTCTTCCAATGACCCCCAATCATTTGCCCTTCCTGTCCATTCTTGGTTATGCCAAAACTGTTAGTTCACAACAGGAAACCAATAGCTTTTGCTATCAGGAGACATTTCCTTCACAGCACAAAACGTCTGAATAATAATTTCAAGCAAGGCTTCACCCATTTCCTGTGAATGGAGGGAAGTTTGCCTATCCCAGTCCCTCAGAGCTCTGTTTCCATCCCTTCGTGACGTAATCCTTTCTACATAGGGAGGATGGATCATTTTCCCTTACCAGCACTGAATTCAGTGTCCTGTGTAAGGTTTTGATACTGCTCTTCAGCAATAAAACATGTAAAATTTACAAATAATAAAAAGTTATGCTCTAGTTTATACTTGCGGAGTCTCTTTCAAAGATAAACTCAACTTTCGGTGTCTGGCAAATAGCTATAATGAAAACACAGAGGCTAAATACAGTCTGGTTTATGAAATGTTTTACTTACAGGCTATTTAGCACTACAGCTCCAACTACTGAGTATCCTCCCAGCAGGTAGGAGAACCCGCCTGCGATCAGCTCTTGCTGAGCACCAGAATGTCCCAGGCTGAAATGTCCATTGCGGCACAGCATTTACAAAAATACGGTAGACAGATGAACTGAATCATCAATTAAGCACATGCTTAGTTTTGTCCCTATATAGCAAAACATGCATTGAGCAAATAGTGAAGAGTGAGTGACTTTTTAAAGCGATACAATACATCAAAGCCTTATTTTAATGGCAATGCTAAATTTAAAAAGGGAAATATCGAGCAATACATGTTAGCTCTTCAGTGCTGAAATATTTAGGATTCATAATTTTAGGCAACAACTGTGCTAAGCTATTCTTTATCTAAAAATGTAGGCATAGAAAATGCCATATAGGCGCTCCTTTTTCCCATTGAGCCCTACTGTGGTGCTTCTAAACTTATTTTTGTAAAATTATGCAAACTGCAATCAGAATATGTATTTTATTTTCTACTTTTTTTAAAAAAAAAACTTCATAAGGGCTTGTGATTATGGGGTTTTTTACATCATATGTTTTTTTTTCCATTGTTAGGGGAAGCAAGAAAGCTTAAAAGGAGAATTTGTCAAAGAGTTTGAGAACCTTAAAAATAGCTCTTGTCACACTTGTTTTTATAGTGCAGTCTTAAATACAGCATTTGCTGTCACACAAAAACCATAATATATCTCTCCATTATTCTGAAGACAATAAAATTTTTATTACATTTGTGTCCTCTCTGTAATTTGAAATGTTCAAGCCAACATGAAATGCTGCATCTCTTATTCTAATTCATTTGTTCCCATCAACAGACCAAGCTGAGTCAAGTTACTGTTTTCACCCCTCCTTTAACCAGCACTGCCTGCACGTCCTACTGCCTGTCTCCTCAGCTGGGATGCTGCAGGAAGCAGGCACCATCCTTCTCATTGATTCGAGTCATGTTTGTGTTAGGTAAATAAACCGATTTAACACCTCTGCACAAGGAGCTGTGTTTAAGAACAGCAGCTTTGTGTTTCAATATCTCTTGCTCGAAAGGCAGGGGTGTAATTTTCTTGCTGTGGATTGGCAGAACCTTTGCATTCTGTGTTTTCCTGTCCATTTCCAAAGGTGCATTTGTCAGTTATGGACCCGAGATGCAGAAAGTCAATGCACTAGGCAGACTTCACCCACCCTGACCACCTTCAGTCCTCCCTTTCCCCATCAGTGACTGTAAGATGGGAGACAATGTTAGTCTCTTTGTATTTGTTTCACAGAAACTATAAAGATGAATTTTGTTTCATTTCCGTTTGGGGCTGAGGAAAGTGTTTCCCTCTCAATGTCTCCCACAGATCATAAAAGTGTTTCTGAAGGGAAAAAAAAAATCTATAAGATATCGTTCAGTCCTTTATCCAATTGTTCAATGTTACACAGGGACATCTTGTTGAAAACCTCCTTTGAAGGTGATACCTCAAGGCTATTGCTGCATTTTGCTCTTCTTTCTTTCCCTTCCCAATTTTGAACCCTCTTTTATCTGGGCATTTAAGTATGACCAAGTTACATTTAAATGTGTAACAAAACCTCAAGTGGTTGTTCATTCAGCGGTTTGTAAGGACAAATCTGGGAACCCTTCCTTTGTTCTGGCCATCTGCCTCCAAAGCAGAATAGCAGGTGAGCTGGGGAAAAAGCAGTGCAAACCCCAGTGCCCAAAGACACCAGCTCCTCTGAGACTGGACATGCTGACTATGTCTGACTGTGCCTGATGACAAGAAAAGCTGATGGCAGTGTTATTCTATTGGCTATTAGAAAAACACAAATGCCAAGGTATATCCATGCATACTTAAAAAACCAAAAAAAATCAGGCCAGTCATGAGAGAAGGCTTCCTGTCAATCCCATGTTTTAATACTACGGAAAGATCTTTTATAGCAGTTGTGGGAACACAATGTCCTTTTCAGCTTGTAAAAACTACATTTGCAAAGCACTCTGAAAAGGTCTGTGGGTAATACCACAAACTGTCAAGAAGTGACACTAAGTCCCTTTCTTCTGATTATTAACTTGTATTATGCCATATGTACTCGAGTAAACACTAAAAATCCTACATGAATGGGAGTTTGTGCAGGATATTTCTGTTTTGCTATGGAATAAATCACAGAACTCTGTCCATCTGTCAAAGCACATGAGAAAATTACACTTAACCCTGATTCTCTAGCTGGTGAGCTGAGACCTGGAAAAACTGGGAAACTTGATAAGAGCTGCACAGAGACAGAAGCAGCTCACAGTCTGTTAGCCATTAGAGGGGCTGCAACTGCACATGCCAGCTTTTGGGACACATCACGCTGCTAGTGTGCAGAAGGTTCCCGACCTCTCTATAAAATACATATCAAATTGTCAGAGATGCCTAGTGCCCTCACTGCAGTAATGATGCTGTCTGATATGGCTGGAGGGGAAGGGAGCAGAGGTGCTGCAGAAAAACCCTAGTAGACAAGGCAAGGCCAGTAGCTGGGAATGATCAAATGTCCCTGCTAAACTCACAGAGCTACAAAAGGAGCTAATAGCTGACATTTTTAACACTGGAATTTTCAGGCAAGTAAAATCGTAATTTTATCAGAATAGTGATATCAACATTGTATCATATATAACTCTTGGCTTAAAAGTCCTGGTAGACAACAGAGCAGCCCTGGAAACTAGATACCTTTAAAATCCATGTCCTTTAAATAGGTTAAATCCCTCTAACACCTTTCATGGCAACATTTCTTCTGCTTAGCTCTCAGGCTCTCATTATGTTTGACATTTTATTTCCACTACTGAGTTGTCTTTTCCTTGTTTTTGCTCACTCACGGGACATACTGGCCAGCCTACAAAAAAGTAATTTGAATGTTTTAAACTAGACTAATATATTTTGACTGTATCCTCTCTGACACAGAGGACTGTAATGCAGCCAGCTGTTCATTGTTACCATGTTAAATAAAGTAGGACTCCCTTGTGGTATTCCATATGCTAACAAATGATGTAATGAAATTCTGGTCATGTGAAAATTCTATCATTATACCACCCAGCATCCCCCATGAGCACTCAGAGGCTCACAGACTTGCCTGAAAAGCCCCATTAACACATCCTCCTTACAATACAGAACCGCAGTTGGTTTGACCCGATGTGCTGCTTGTTTTCTGTGAGCTACATGCCCCAGCAGCACAAGTAACACTTTTCTCTGTATTGGTGAAAAGGTGCACAAGACAAAGACAGAAAACGCTGTTAACATGATGTTGTACATCTGTACACACAGGGTGTGAGGAGCTGATTACAAGAAACGTGATCTACAAGTGGCAGGTGGGACTGCTCAGGTGGGCAAAGATAGAGAAGGAGGGAGAGAAAGGCATGCAGGGAGAGAAGGAAGCTGCACCCTCTAAGAGACTTTGGTGAAGTCAATTTAACAAGCTTGTCCTTCCTTCCTCCTTCCCTGCCTCCCTTCCCCCCTCCCTCGATAAATGTTGTACCATTTCAGTGATCCGGTTTCTAACACAAGCCCACACACAGTTGTAGGATCACAGCTAAAGAAATAGAGAAATGCAGAGTGGGAGTGAGACCAAATGCCAACTGCTAAAGTTTTACATCAACACTGAAACCAGCTTTCATAGAGCTGTGCCTGAATGTGTGAAAAAAGAAGCAGGGATAAGAATGAAGGAAAAAAAGTAGATGAGCTTTACCTTAAAAAATGTGGCTACAAACAGAAATTTTAAGCTTGACTTAGGTGATTCTGGGTCACCTCTTTGACTTACTCACATGAACCAGGGTGGCAAGAGGTACAGCTTGAATGGGCTGGAGGCAGCTGCGGAAGCAGGAAAGGAGATGAAAGGTAGCACAAATGTTGTTACCAGGGAAATTTTCAGACCAAAAATCATTTCAGAAACCAAATAATAGCAAACTGAATTTAAGCTTTTAGAAGTTGCAGATGGGTGCCCAGTTCTTCAAAGTAAAATCGACATGTGGGGTACCATGCAGCCAGTCACATGCTGCACGGGAGACTTGGTTGTGGAACTGAGTCCACTTGGTCAATCAGCTGTGGAAACTGGGCATTTCAATCCAACTCTGAATTCCCTGGAGATGTACGAAGCAATACTCCTGTGAATTATGCACTTCTATTAGATTTGAAATACGTGTCTCTTGCCCTCTTCAGAGCCCATACAACACAGGTTTGGTGGGCAGAGGATGCTGTCTGGAAAGTGGTGAGGTGGAAAGGAGAAGGCTCTGGACTAGCAGGGGAGCAGGGGAGAAAATGATTGAGAGCAGCCATCCCCAGTAAGCAGTGGGGCTTCCAGGGCAATCCTGCACGATGCTGGGCTTTTTGGTCTATCAGAACAGGATCTCTGGAGCAAGAACAGGAGCACTGCATCTTACCTGACTGTAGGATGTCAGTGTCTTTTATGGGAAATGGAGATACTGGGAGATCCCCAACTCTTCCACTGCATGAACAGAGTTCAGCACTGCTAGCAATAGTGAGGGCTGACTTCTCTGGTGGGAAGGATGTGAGTTTGTCTCCTGTCAAAATGAATAGCAACAATGAGCTGAAGCATTTACAGAAACTGAAAAGTTTGGAATTAGAAGAAATCCTAAGCATGTATGAAGAGAGCAAAGCTTTGTGCCCCACAAGGCAGAACTGTTTGAGAATTACATTCTCCTCCATTCTCCTGCACAAGGCAGCAGGACTGTACTGCCCAGAGCGTGGCCACACTGAGGGAGCAGCACATGACAATTAGCTTTATGCAAAGCCCCACTGGCACAGCTGTCCTTCTTTAGGCTCTGGAGGAAACTGGTTTGTAGCCAAAACAGGTATCTCTACCGTGCAATGCAGACATACCCCAAGAACAACTATAAACAGGTTAAAGCAGCCTGAACGCATCTCTGACAGCACTGGGGTAGGTTTCTTTCCATGATTCACAAAGGACAGGCAGAAACAATAAGTCAGCAAACACCAGTCCCACGTAAGCTTTGCCTGATTAAGGTTTTCAGAGGAGGGATAAAGTCTCATCCGAGACTGAGCCTGGCTATGCTGCAGTTTTGTCTTGGTGTTTATCTGTTCTTTCCTAGAGAATTCACTGCAAAAATGCCAGTGGGCTTTCACTAGCAAGGGTGGGGAGGAGGAAGAACACCATATGGTGTTTCCCAAGCGTGTTCACATGCCTGTCACACGTTTACATTTCTTCACTATGGCCTGAGCCCAACCTCAAGCTAACCTTGAACCCTGCAAACTAAATACAGCCCTGCTAGTGCAGCTGGAACAGGTGAGAGAGCCAGATAACACTGAAAGAGATTAATCCAGAGTCTTAAGAAAAGAATGAAAAAATTGCTCCTCAAAATCTGTGCTGCTAGAGCTACCCCTCTTGCTACACCGACAACTTTTTATGCTGGAAATAGCAGTGAAGTATGTTCACCACCACATATCATGGATCTGAACGAAAAATCTTACAGTTTTATTGCCTAAATAGTGCACAGGATAAGGACACCTTAAGGACAGAGACAGACTGCTGACTCACCCACCCTTGCTTCCAGCTGAGCAATAGCCTTGGGGAACTGTGCAGCAGAAAAGCCATTATACAGATCTGCTCTACTCCGTATTCTGCCTGAGGAAAATAAATACATATTCCCTTTCTGTACCCTGGATGGTGTCTGTGAGCAGTGCCAAAGCTGTCCAACTCCCACAGAGCCCCGTCTACACCCGAGCTCCCAGGAGAGCTGCTGACCCAGTTGTAGCACCTGGGGGAATGCTGTGTTAAAATTCCCACAAGGAGATATGACTGTGAAGCTGTGGGCTGTGATCCAGGGTCTGAGCCTTCATGAAGCACTTTTATTTCTGCAACATAATTAGCAGTGTAAATGAACCGGCACTGAAACACCAATAAAACAATTCTTAATTTCTAACGTGGCCTTGGAGTGTTGAATCATAAAATTCATATTCTATATAATATTTATTTTCTTTTAAAATTCACTTAAAAAACCCACAAAAACAAACAGAACTCCCCTCCCCACTCCCCCTGGAAGACAGATAATATTTTGTGAAGTATTTTGGCAGAAGACACAGATTATTGTATTTATGGATGACATCATAATGAATTAAAGACAAAGGGGAAAAAATAAAGCTATTACAAAGAGGTCAAATTGCAGCCATTTGTCTGGAGTAAAGTTCATTTTTGAAGTAATTTTTCAGAAGAGATTTTACAGTTACAATTTACAATGAGGTTAATTTGAAACTGAATATGCTAATCATTGGTTTGATACCCTTGACACCACAAATGTACTGCTTCCCTTGGTGTGATAATATTACTTATCATCTTTCTTTTGCTACTCTGTCAAAATAATATTTTCAATTTCAGTCAGAGGCTCTGACTTTCATATTCATGGAAGATTGTGCTGTTCCATTATCTTAACACTGGAAAAAACCATCTCTGGATGAATCACAACAGTTGGAGTTGGTAAGGATGGAAAATAGGATGCTGTTTGCTGAACCCTTTCAGGATTGCTATGCATAGGCTGGGAGTCTTTCCAGAGAACTGAGCATGAATTCCACCTCATCGAAGTTGCTGGTCAGTTTGTTTGGGTTTTTTTTATTACTTATTTTTTTTCTGTGACTTTTCTGGTATCATCTATAGAGCAACTCCCAGGAAGCAATGAGTTTAAATATTTTCAGAATCTGCAGGTTTCATCCCCTGACTTTGAAGAACATATGAATGCTACAAGGCAGAAAAAGTGAAACTAATGGTTTGCCTTCCACCTGTAAGCTGCTGAGCTGAATCATGCTGCCTTGTAAGAGTTGTTCAGCAGCATACTTGAGTGGGGCTTACACCTTAAATGCATTTCCTAACTTAGAGTTGTTAACGACATCCAAACTCCTCTTCTGTCTAGACCTACACAGCCCAAGTCCTCTGGCAGAACTTAAAAAGAGAGTGGGAATTGAGAGAGGCAGCAGCCCGAGCACAGATGTTTACTATTCAATTAATTAACTCAGTGTTAACCACTTGCACATTCAGCTCAGAGAAACACACAGGAGGGGGACAACATAACAGAAAAAAAAATCACAAGAAAATGAATCCATTTCAATATTAATTGGGCAGAAAATGAAATGAAGACTTCAATCCAAAACCTGTGTGCTCTGCCCACAACTCAAAACTGACAAAACCACCCTGCAATACTGTGGTTTCCATGTTTGTTCTGAAACCCGACACACACAGAGGCATTACTGTGCAGTGAGTCCTGTGAAGATTGAGGGAATTGAACAGTCCTCCTCACCCTCCACATGTCCCACATGGCTTGGGTATGTTCCTTCTCATCAGGCTTCACCACTACATGATTTCCCTCCTTCCCCATTCCTGCCCACCTCACAGGAACCTGTGACCACCTATGAATTAGCCAACATCCCCTTCCACCCACCTCTCTTCAGAGGCCCTGTGAAACACGTGGGTCTACACGGAGGAACAGCTTTCCTGTTGGGTGTTTTTCTGCCTGGACCACAGTGTTCCGAGCTGCTGCTTCTCAAACTGTGAGAAAATACCTAGTGTAATACAATGGCTATCTCCACCCTACAGCCTGTGGTTTTCCAAAACCACAAATGGACTACACGGCAGCCAAGTTCCCTACTTTTTTATATATATTTACGTATATGTGTATATATTTATGGATTTGTATGTGCATTACAGTATATTTATACTCACTAAATGCATAATGAATGAATCTACTGAATTATACACAGAAAATGTTGGTGTAGGCCAGTTTGAAAGCAGGATACAGTTTGGATATAGAACTCCAAGAGTTTTGTTGAGAGGAAAAAACATCAAAAATATCTGTGTTACATAGTTAAACACTTATGAACTCTGCCTAACCAATTACTTTTGTACATTGGCTTGAAACTACAGCTGCAAGCTGTACAAAGGAAATGACGACAGGATATAAAGGACTAGGGAATATTCAATATTTACTAAACAAAGATCTTACTTTGAGCATGTGTTCAGTCATACCATAAGTATTTGAAAGAAACAGCTCTCTGTGCCTGGACAGTTCAGACAGTCATTGCTGTCATTTTGCAGTGCACATACAATAAATCACCTTGCATTAAAGGTACATGGAATAGCTGACTTTGTCCTCCCCTCTTAAATTATGAATTCAAGCCAGAAAGGCTCTGGCAAGCCAAAAGGCATTGATAAATATCAGAACAAAACCTGGAACCCTGAAAGACCATGAACATTTTGAGAAATTCATTTCATACAATTCATTAGTTGTTCAAAGGAACTCTCGTCAAAGGAAGAATTTCCAAGCTTGGACTTGAAGACAGGTTAAAATAACACCAACTTGTTGAAAGGGATTTTACAACTTCATCTGACTTCTTGGGTGACCAGAGAGCAGTTCAGAACATTTTTAATATTACCAGATGAGAGTTGTTCCTTTAACACAATGTGTTGCGTCTTCTCCTTGGGAACTGAAGAAAAGGGTTATTGTAAAACATTATTATTTATGAACTGTGTTATGGTGTTTGCCAGATGACTGTGCAAGGGGCCCCATGTCTAATCAGGCTCTACAGAGCTTAGGCACTGCAGTGACAGACTGCCACGTTTTGGGAGCCTTTAGTCTGCAGAGGCAACAGAGGCAAAAGGTCGGAGCTGATCACCCCTGCTGGAGATGGCCAGCAGTGATTAAATTGCTTGTCCAGCTTCAGAGAGCGAGATCTGCCATAAAGCAGGAAACTAAGCTCAGATCTCCTGAGGCCCGTGGTTGCACTCCTGACGTGCTGTGACTCACAGTTAACTCACGGTTGATTAATGATAATTAGGATTTCAGTTATGAGGGATCACCCATCTCCTCTGCCCTTCGCATTTTCTAGGACCGCTTAAGTGGTCACATTTTACTGGCACTCTTTTTTGTAGAAAGTACTTTTGAGGCCTGGATATCTAATCATCTGCAGACATCTTGGTTCACAAAAGATGATAAAAGGCATGAGAGAACACCGATAATCCCCTGCTACTCATCTAAGTCACTGTGAGCAAGCAGCAGTCCCAGCTCTGATAAGATATATATGAAAAGACCTTTGATTTGTCAGCTGTAAATTCGGGGAAACGGTGATCTCCTTGCAGTAGCCCTTGACAGGAATAAGAGCTATAGTCCTAGAATAAATTATTTGCTTACTCCTTCTAAGCAGACTCTGTTGGAGGGGAAGATCTGGTTGTCCCTCATTTATGATGGACTTACTTCTGCTTGCGGGTTTTCCGCTCTCATTTTATCAGGATCCTCTGCCGTCATAGCATTTCCTGAGTTTTCCCATCATTGATTTACTTTTTTGTTCAGATACGTCCCTACTTCTTTTCTCAGCTGCTGCTTATGCAGAGATTTGAGCAAAATGTTAAGCAAACTGGATCAGTGTAAAAATAGGCTGCTGCTAACATGGGTACGAGATTGAAGAGAACCACAGAGACAAAAGAATAGTGGTAAGTCAAGCTTTTTACACCTTTTGAACATCTTTGTAATGCATCTTGTTCTCCTTTTACCTTCACAGTTCAATAGCAAACTCTGAAATAGATCTCCCTTGTTCAAGTACAGCCTGACTCCTGTCTAAGAAAGCAGTAGGTTTTACGCCCCTGCACTTCCCATTCATTCCAGAAAAACTATAGCCTTCCCTGAGCTGGCTGCACATCTTCCTTCCTCCCCCACCCAACTGAAAGTTGCAGGAGCAAAAAGTCGTAATATTTAGTTTCCCTGCAAGTTTTATAGGTCTGCTTATCTCTGGAAGGGGTTTGATCTTTTCCTGCTTTGATTAGAAGATGACCCAGATGGGAAGGCACTGTTATTTAGTGCCATCGGCAGCATTACTAATTTGTTCAAGTTGGCAGCTCACTAGATCCTCTCTAGGTGAGAATTTATTGTAGGAGGCGTTAAGGTATAGAAAGCAACAAAAATAGCTGTTCAGTATGTGGCTAGCAAGCCTTACCAGAGTCATTTACTTCAGGTGTGCTTGACATTTCTGTACAGGGAGCCCAGTCATTACTCCATAGTTAACTTTCTCTTTTATGATCTCATTTTTCCTTCTCACTGTGCAAAGGAAAGAGTTTTGCTCAATCCTACCAGCTTGTTCCAAAGTCAGGGGAGACTACATCCAGTATTGAACAACACAACAACATGTCAGGAAAAATAAATGAAATGGCTTTGTGGTGTCAGTTTGTGAAGAAATGGGATGAAATATTTTTTCCATGTGCTGAATGAGCCCAGACAAAATCTGTCTAGATACTAGACTCGCTACAACCTGCTTGTAGAATTTTTGGAGGAATGAACAGTCTATTTTATGGCAGACACTCAACCATGCTACACACTCTGAAAAATACTCCCTTTTCTCAGAATAAAATTCCTTCATAGCTAGATAAAATGGAATGGAAGTTATTGGTAGAGTCTTCTGCAACAGCAGAACACTTCAGCTGTGATTCTATACAGCACTCATATTTTTTCTTCATTTCTAACTCCTCTTGAATCAGAACTAAATTAATAAATCCCAATAAAAGGAGAATTCAAAAAATCAAGCTCTTGTTCCAGGTGACCTCATATGTTGGAGAGCAAGTTCTGGGTGACTGTGGGTTACTGGAAGTCTACTCTGGCTGGAAATATACGTGTTTTTTTTTTCCTCCAGGGCTAGGATGAAGTTAGCTTAGCTTCTACTAAGCTGATTTCAGGTAAATACATATTATTTAAGTCTTAAATTTTAAGTTCATAGAAAGCTCAGATTGTCACTCTCTCATTAAAAACAAACAAACAAAACCAAACCACAAATACACAACTAAAAACCCCAACACTCCCCCCAAACAACAGCACACACACACAAAAGAACCCTCCAAACCCGAATGAATACGAAGTCCATGTTATTCCAGAGAGGATTATCCATGTGTAAAATGTGCATTTTTTCTGTCTTTGACCTTCCCACATTCCTGTGAATTTCATTTACTGTTAAACCACTGTCAAAGAGGAACGACAGCATTTTCTGTAACTGGCAGCCAGTAAGCCTCATTTTAAACACTGAAAATATCACAGTGTCCGGCTTAAGGACAGCAAATTGAGCATGAAGATGAAACTTTCAGGATAAGCTTTATGTGCAGATTCTCACAGTGTCCTTGGGGGCAAAACCAGTATTTTAAAGAATTTTTTTTTTTTTTAAACAGCCAAGAATTCTTGAGTTTTCATGCACAGCTTCTAAAATAGAAGTACATTAACACTCATAAAACTGCTAATTCCACGGCTGCATTCCACATACTAGAGAGACTGTTTATTCACAGCAATTACTGAAAGCACCACCCATTCTCACTGTATCTCTCAGGCCACAATCACTGGTGTCAGATGTGTTTTTACTAACGAGGCTGTGGAACTGGTAAGCAGAGAGCTTTCCCACCCTTCCCTTCTCCCAAGCATTCGACAAGCTGCAGTTTCAGGGTGGCCACACCCTGCTTGTTATTGTTAAATTGAAATATTAAAGGTGGGTTCTTTTATATGTTCCTTAGCCTTTCACCTCTATTTAAAATAGAGTGCATTCAAGGGACATCTGTGTTACTGGCAACACCACCACATGAAGGAGCTTTCTATAAATAGCATCACTGCTAAATAAACGGATGGAGCACAGCACTCAGCATGATGAAGTCAGTATTGTATTATTTATTCTTAGTAGATCTGATGGCGAATGAATACAGGATACATTTATTTTCATTTGAAATGATATGGTTAAGATGCAAAAAAAATTTAAAAGTAAGAGCCAGAAGATGCATTGCCAAAATTGCTAAATTCCTTAGGAGACACTGGCAAAATGACTGATATCTGCATTCAAAAGGGGGTCCTGAATTTTTTCCAGGATTCCTAAAAACCCTGGTTTTTAGACGTCATTTTTGAAAGTGTGGTTTCACACTTCTCTTATCTCTGTGTTTTTCAGCTGTAAAATGGGGTTAGTAACAATTAACTAGTTCACAAAAGTCTTATGATGGTGAAAACATTCATGTGAGTAAAATCCATTAAGTTTCTCTGACTGAATGAGTCACTACAATACAGAAATTATTTCAATTTGAGATGTTTGGCATGTGAAGGAGCAAGGTAAATACTAGATAATTTTCTTCTGTTTTCACAACTGAAAAAATTACAAACTTTATAAAACAGAGGCCAGACTTTCAAAGAGCTATGGAAAAATCTAACCAAATATATATTCATAGCTTTATGTAGACATACCTCAAACCCATCATAAATTTGCCTGCTAAGGATTGTTCAAAGACTAGTAAAATCTGTGATTTGCTGGTGAAATTCAGTAAATCAATCGTTCTCTAAATTACTGCTTTTAAATACACTAACTAGGTAAACCTAATTTGATTTTTTATGCTCTGGAGTTATGATTGCAGTGAAGATAACCTAGTTTAGGCAAAAAACATAATATAAATTAGGTTTGTCTGACACAAACAGGGACAAGAAAAAAGATCATAAAAAGACGTAGAAAGTGGTAGCAGACATGATTTCACCAAGTGGACTCAGCAGCAGCAAACCCATTACAGAAGAAAATCTATAGAATTGATTACAATAGTACATAACTTTTCTATTCCTGAAACATCCTCTGTAATGTAATGAACATGCTAAAAGAAAAAATGTAACTTTTTTCCCCATTACATGAAGGAGTTAAAAGAGCTTCATAAGCGACATGTAAAACAATATTAAATACACAGACTTTCCAAGAATAAATTCTACAGTCTACATTACTTTTCTATTTTATGCTAGAGGTTTAAAATGTATATGGCATTTCTCTAAAGGAGAAACCCATTCAGTTGAAAGTAATGAGAATTTTGTTAAAAGATTTGTATGTGCCAATAACCAGTCCTTGCAAATTCACATGAATTGGAGATGCCTGTCTGAAAACTGGACCCACCATTCCAAATTATATAGTGCAAGATGAAATCTATGTTGTTTCTGAAGAATACATGAACAGTAAGGGTATCTAAGTCTTACTGTGCTCCAGGGTGTTCAAAGTAGACCCAAAATACTGACCAGTTTTCGTAATTTTTTCTTTCCAAATCACTCAACATCTCTTAGAATAAATTCACACAGAAAAGCCTAAGAATAATCAGGAATAAATAGAGAAGAAAATAAGAAATAAGTTTTCGCCACCATGTAAATACATTACTTACCTACGTCCTATAGTACTATGTGCAGCTCTGGTCCCTTTTCTTCTGAATCAATCCCTGGGAATAATGCCACGTCATTAAAGGCAAGTGATATTCGTATTATTTTTCAGGACTGATTGATTAAGACCTTAGGTCTTTTTTATTGAGATGCATCATTAAAATATTGAATGCTGAAATCAGTAAGGTTGGAGGAATACAACTGCCAAGTAAAACAAATCAGAATTAAATGTATATTTCCACTGCAGAGCTCCCTTGAGTTGGTATATGAGCCTTAGGAGAGGAGTAGGCAGGTTAGGTCTCATCGAGACTTATTTTCTTCGGCTGGTAAACAGCTAATCATTTTTTAACTTGGCTCTTGTTTCAGATATCATATTCTATATAACTGCCCTTATGTTCCCTTGTTTTAAGTATTGTGAGTTTCATATACAGCAAGGTCTTCTAATACAATATCAGTTTTTCGGTTAGAGTAAGAAGGCAATCTGCTGTGTAGTATATTAAAGGGAAACCAAATATTTTTGGTGACAACTCAACACCTAAGGGTTCAAGCTGACCCTACACCAATGATCGTTATCCTATCCTGTATTCCCCAAGCCATATGGATTTTTGATTAGAGTGCAACCACGGACTTGCATAATAAACCAGTCACTACAGTAAAACACCAGTATTGACACAATCAGAACTGTAACTTGTGCTGCTCTGCCATCAGTTAGCACCTGTGGGGAGCTGCAGTACCCCAGGGATGGAGGGTGGAGCAGACACCATCTCTTCCAGAAAAGCCTCACAGGACTGAGGACAGCAAAGCTTGCACCCTCTCTGTAAAGCTAAGCTGATCGGCTGTCAGCTTGTTCTCGGGCATGACTACAAAAACTGATTTAGAGGCACTCAGCAAAATGACAGTTCAGGAGTGAATTTCATGGTTTACCTCACGCTGAGAGTACAAGCTCCAGCTGTGACTGACTCTTGCAAACTTCTCCAGGGTGCTGGATTGTGGTGAGAAGCTGGTTCTCCTCACCCTCTCCCAGAACTGCATGTTTTCCAGCACGCCGGTCTTCGGAGGAACTCCAGTGGGATAAATCTGTGGTGCCAGCTATGAAAAGAAGGTGCCAGTCATTTTACAATTTACCTTTCCAATTACAATTACCCTTTGATTCTTCTGAGCCCCTGGTTTGCTGACCCTGGGCATCTGTACCCGTTCAGGCTGGGGGCAGGTCACTGTCCTAACAAGAGCACTGCTCACTTGGGAGGTTGTTTGCTCAAATCCACAGCATTATTTTCTAAATTTCACTCCTAATAGCCACCCACTCCACAAAAATCAATACATCTACCCCAAAAATTCCCAGTTCGTTTGTGTAATACCTTTACCACTCCAGCCATGTTTCACATGGTATTCCACAGGCTGGTCTGGATTCGCAGGCCAGGTCTTAATAGCTTGCACTACCACACCTATGAGAAACAGTAATATGGCTGTAACTAAACATGTCTCATAAGCAGACTGATTAGATAAGATAAAGCACTGTGGATGTCTAAAGTGCAACCCAAATACCATATTTTGATTACAGCCACAGCTACAGCATCCAGGGCAGATGCTGAAATACCTCAGATACATCCTGGCTAAATAAGCTAACACTCCTGGACTGTTGCATAATAGGTCAAGAGATTCCACAACATTTCTTGAGATAGATTATTAAGTGTAAGGTTTTAGTCCATGGTATCACATGAGAACAAATAGGAATATGCACAACATTTAAAAAAAAATCAACATTTCAGTTTTAGGAGAAATCCACTAAGTTACACATTTCATAAATGGAGAACTGTCATGATTTACAAGTGTACAGTAGAAACCAAGATATTTAAAAGAGCAATTCACACTTCTCAAAACTGTATTTAGTGTTCATAAAGATTGCTACAGTTTATGGACCTGTTTCTTCCATCAGTTAAATTCATATAACTTTCAAATAATGGCTCCCTTTTCTTAGTTTTAATAATCCTGGGTTTCTACTAGCTGAACTTCCATTGAAACAAACAGTCTTTGAAAAGTAGACTGGCACAGATACTTACTTGCCTTAAAATTTTCATTTTCCCACTTTGCTTCTTTACACACATTCTTGATTCATTTTTTATTTCCCTCTTACTTGTCTCTGCCTGCATTTTCATTGATTTTATTTTGTTTTATTTTTTCTTTTAATTTCTCTGAAACTAAATGAAAACATGCTGCATTAAAGG
Source organism: Platysteira castanea (assembly GCA_013397175.1). NCBI lineage: Eukaryota > Metazoa > Chordata > Aves > Passeriformes > Platysteira > Platysteira castanea. The sequence continues at coordinate 3,482,787 of VYXC01007095.1, forward strand.
AGACTTGGAAATATCATAACAGGATTGTTCATCTCAAACATAAACACATTCCTCTTTCTACAGTTATTTGATACCTCCTCTTGTCTAAAAATAAAATCCTTTAGAAAACAATCATGCACATAGAGTACTTAAGCATGGCTGTCTCTGTAGACCAGTAGCTTTATTTTAAATTCTCATTTCTGAATACTTGACAACAGAACTACCTGGTTCTGTATACACACAATGGCCATTCATGAGTTTATTTATTCAATCATACACACACAAAAGCACACGCATGTTTTAGGAGCTACTTGTTAACTGACTATAACTGCTGCTCCAGTCCTGTGCCAACAAAAATTAATGTTAAAAAATTCAGTTGACAAGCTTAGAATCTTCACACAGCTTTCTTTAGTACAAAATACAGATGTTGCAGCAAGTTCTTCAGACCAAGCCCATCTTGAGGGTGGGAATTACATTTTCAGTGCACTGTTCAGGAGGTTGACTGCACGACCTGCATTTGTAAAGAACAGTATTAGTGCTTTTTAATAGCATTTTGAGGGTTTATAAGTTAAAGTAATGAAACGCAGGTTTCGTTGTGGAGCAAGAACAAAATATTGTACTCTGCATATATTAATATTTCTTGATTAAAGATAACAGTCAGATCAACATTCGACTATTGTCCTTTTACAATGGGCAGAAATTTATGTCTGAATTTAAGAGAGGTTGCCCAGACTCTTACAGATCTGATTCCATACAGGAAACATAAAAGCTGCAAGAGGAATCAAATGATTGCTTGACAGGGCAGTCAGGTCATGAAACAAAAATACAACAGGAGAACTTTCCCTTCAACAGCAGCCCCAGATCAGTCAGGCTGCAATCACACTTGGCATCAGAAGAAAAGTACACCGATGGCAATATTATGCTCAGGCAAAACTTATTTAACCTACTTATATAAGTCTATTTGAGCCTCTGTTGTAGCAGACAGCATATTAATCGTGTGTATCTGACACCATTCATGAGGATTCTCAGTTGACATCTATTACCAGTGCATTACATCTACTCTGTGGCTTACTACAACTTGGAAAAGAGCAAACTGCCGTTGCTGATGCTATACAGCTATTTCTGCAGTTTAACTTTTGGACAAACCCCAAAACTTTCACAGCACCGAATCCCAAAATACTTACAATCAAGTACTAGCTCATCTGGGAACTACTGAAAAACATTATTTCAAATAAAAGCACACAGAGCTCAGCTAATGTTTGTCAGCCTATCGAAATCAAACCAAAAAGAATCCTCTGAAGAATGACATAACGTTAACAATAGTTTCAATATTAAACATCAGTAACATCTGGTTTTGTTACATCTTCTGTTTCCAATATAAGAAAAAGCAAAACCACCATACCATACCTGCAAAGCCTGTTTTCTCTCCCATCTAAATCCAACAGAAGGTGAATGGGATTTTTGGACTCTCTCTTAGAGGTGAGCAGAGAGGAAGTGAAAACGTCCACACAGCCTCATTCACTGAACTCACTATGGGAAGGGACAAGAGCCACTTCTTAAACAAGGTGATCCCCTCAAAAAATCTGGCATCTCATAAGTAACCTGCAGGCAGCCAAGTTAAACACCTGTATGCCAGACAAAACCAGCTGTCTGTGCATCTCTGCCAGCCCACCTGCTCAATAGACTTCCTACAGGTGGGCCGAGATCTTTCGGCAAATACTCAGTTCAAACACAAGGTTGTTTGGTGTTTTCCTTCCTTTTGCTTCTCCTTCTCTTCCTACTTTTCCTTAGGACCTCAATTTTCAAAGCATCCATTGATAAACTACAGTGATACAACTGCCTTTATTATCACCAGTGGCTGAACATCACATCCCTTTTAGTTGATTACAGCAGAGATATAAGTAACAAACACTAAATGAGTTACTATTAAATTGCTGTTACCTTCATCACTCATAGACACATAAACACTGTGTTACTCAAGCTTTTGACACAAGATTTATAAGTTAAGGATAAGATTATGTTTTCACACAGTTAATCTATCAAAGGACTCAAGAAGGGATTCTGTAAGGGATGATAGAAATTTCTTTTGGCTGTGTCCAGCATTTAAAAGTAGCTTAGCTACTGTGGAGCATCCATATATTTCACACACACACGCAGAATGGATGGACAAAAGGGATTGTATAGGTGTTGGACTCAGGAAGGAAAAAATATTTAAACTGCCTTTCATTTCGCCTCTGGCAGCTCCACAGTTACACACACAGCTGTTATTAGCAGTATCTGAATTTGTATCGAGGGAAGAAATGCCGCCCCACCCTCCCTTCTCAGCACAGAGGTTTTCAAATCCATCCTCACAAAACGAAGTTTTCCCAGCTATTAATAAGGTAGAGGTGGATTTGTTGCTTACATGTGTAACAGTAGCCACAGAAAACTGTCACTAAAGTCCCACAAAACCAAACTTTGCAAGCAGTCTCTGCTATCAGGCCTCAACATGGTACCCCATTGTTCTAAACACACAACAGGATTTATTTTTCCCTTCCTTGCCTACAGACCCACTTTCTCCTTCATTTCCAGCTTAGTTTCTCCATCTGTTTTGGCAAGCACGTAGACGTTTGTCAGGATGAAGGGTGTCTCTTAGAAAGACTATTTATAATAATTTTAACCTCTTTTATCTCTCATCCTGCTCATTCCTGTGTTACTGTTTTGAAGGAGGAGGAGGTGTTAAGTCTGTACAGAAAGTGTTCTGTGTCTGACGAGGAATGACTGTGCATTCACCTTTGAAAAGTTCCCAACAGCTTTGCTCTCTATTTGCTGGCTGCAGGGAAGCTTCTCTACACTGAAGTGAACTCTTCTCTCACACAGGGAACTCTTGGTTCACTCTTTGTTCATACAGACTATCTGCCTATTTTCAAGCTGGTAAAGCTGAACTGCTGCTACACAGGATGTGCCTGATCAGGGAGGCTAATATAAACCAGCAGGTCACTTTCAGCACGGTGTTCATTCTCTCTATATGATGTCACCCTACTGCTCTCTGGGGGCAGGGGGGTGGGGGGGAGGTGAATGGATTTACAAATTACTTTTCTAAAATTTATAGGCAAATTACATAAAATAATTGAAAATTCCTACTTTCAGTATATTTTCTGGTGCAAAATACATGAGATGAGGTAAGGCAGGACACCCTTGCTCCTAGCTTGGAATTGCTGGCTGTAAAGTTTGTGGGTATCCATGAACTGCAATTTAAATATGGAAGTTTACTTTTAAATAATGTGATGTCAAAAAGATTTTAGAAGTGAATCATTGTATTACTTAATTCTACAGTACCTTTGTCAGTACGCAGATATCATTTGGTTTCAGGGTAAGCTCTGTTTATGCTCTCTGTGAGATAGTGTTTCTTTTGTATGGGATAGTCTGAAATAATAAGCATATTATCAGGAATTTATTAGGGTTAACTATTTTACTGATAGGGATTCACATGTCTTTAGGCCTTCCTGATTCACTTTCTCCAAAAAAATGAAGGGGTGTAGCAAAGGAACATCCACATTTTTTTGAAGGAAGAATTTACACAGTATTTCGAAGTTTTCTATGTATTATTTCATCATTGCACCTTCTTAGGAGAGAATAGGATGCCTGTCCCACGGATGTGCACCATCTTTCAGAAATATTATGAGCAACAATACCTTTTCAGAGAAAGAGGAGGAGGAGGAAGGATCGCCTTGGCACGCCTTGACCAGCCCCAGTGTTCCTGCAGCTGTGGGATCTTTGACTCTCTCACCCCCAAAGCTAAACCTAACACACATCACTGGCCCTAACCACTGCGGCAAACGCTACCCTAAACACTGCCCTAACCAGATCCCTAAATACTGTGCTAAACACTACCCCTACCAATTAACATAACCACTACCATGAGCACTACCACACACAATATCCTAACCCTAACCCAATATCATGGGTGGTCCAGATCAGAAAGATGTAGGAACTGCAATACTGGGGCCTTGCTGGGATCATTTGGACATGCCTTTTGCAGCCCCAGTGCTCCTGGACCTGTAGGATGCTTGATTCTCTAAACCCTAAGCTAAAGTCTAACCCTCATCCTAAACCTAGCTGTACCCCAAACTCAAACCCAATACCATGGGTAGTCCAGATCAGAAAGCTGTGGGAGCAGCAATGTTGGGGCCCTGCCAGGATCACCTTGGCATGCCTTCTCCAGCGCCAGTGTTCTTGGAGCTGTAGGATATTTGACTCTGTAGACCCTAACACTAATCCTAAGCCTAACCCTAAGGCTAACCCAAACTCTTACCATTACAACTGCTAGGATGGCTTGTCTTGATAGAATCACCCACAGCAAAGCGAGCAATGATTCTCCAAGCTCAGTCTGAGCAGAAAACTATAGATAGGACTTTGTGGGACTAAGGTTCTTACTCAAAGGGCTGGGTTTTGTGGTGGGTTTATTTGTTTGGCTGTTTTTTAGGGGAAGGGGTATCATCTACATCTTAGGGCTTGGATTCATGAAAACCAGTACCTTATTTTGGGATAGCTGCAGTGTGTCTTCCTCTGGCTCCTCCTCTCTCCAAGACTGCCCTCCTAAGAAGTGTCACCTTAGGTCCTGGAAGAGACAATGCTTCATGGCTATTTACAACCAACCCTGCTCATGAAAATACAGCATAAATTTCACGTTCAGCCTGGTTCTAAATGCTGATGGTTTGGCAGCTGCACAACACATCAACAAGGAAGGGCACCAGCCATTCCAGTGTGAGCTGTGCCCCAAGTACCAAAACCTCTGATGAATTTTATGTTTCTTTTATGGCTATCTAACCATGGATATACAATTCTTTCTTTTGTTCCTTTTATTGTTGTTTTTTTAAAATTAAAATATTTGGGGTTTAAAACATATGAATATATTTTATAGGAAATTATTTTTGTTAGTGGTACAGAACTGCATTGCTTGCTTAACTATGGATTGGTCTCATTGAACTTGAGCTGGCAGAACTCTTAACAGTAAGGCACTGCTGGGAAGTTCTGTTGTCTTTAAATACATCCAAACCAGAGGTAAAAAGCACCCCCAAATAATTTTCAATTTGGACTCAAAAGCAAAACTATATTCTCAAATTCACATCTATCATCAAAAATGTGGCATGGAAAATGGTTCAGAGTAGGAGGATACATCTCAAGTTCCTTTCTATTTTTATGTCGTGTTTGCCCTATTTGCTACTGTAAGAATGGCAAGAACTCAAACAGAATATTCACATCAAGGTCACAGTTCACCCCTCTAACTACTGATTTGTGTGAGGGAATGTGAAGAATTTAATACAAGCTGCAAATTGTTCCATTTCCCTTAATTATTTTCCCTGTGTCAGATACAGTTCTTTGGTGGATGTTTGTTTTTGCAACCATAGTGATGAGATATATTTGCTGGCTGCAGTCAAAATAATTCCAAACATTTATCTACTGGCATCATTTTTTATTCTGAAAATCCAGACATTTGCCTGCTTTACACCCAAAGGGTAGGAATTTGGAGGCTATACTCCCAAAATAACTCTTACATTATTTTACAAAATCAGAGCAAGAGTTTTGGGTTTTTTTTATACATTTACACAAAAATTCATGGTCACTGCTCACACCAACACAGAGCTGCATCCATTTAAGATTTTCTTATTCTTTTCTTGAGAAAAATCCCCAGATGATCTCATTTAAATAATAAACATAAATATTCTTCAGAGCAACTTGCCTTATAACATGCGTGCAATAAATCACTTTTCCCACAGCGCTGTTCTGCTACTACTCCTCTTGGTGGGAAAAACTCACAGTCACTCATTTGACAAACTGCTGACAAAACCAGCTTCATGTTAGAACCATAGAGGAATCAAATGCTCACCAGGAGATTGTAGCTAACAGGCAGAAGTGTACTTAAAAGCATGTGTACATGCATATAAATACATGTTGGCTAGCTGACTTCACTGACCTCGGATGCAAGCAATGATTTTGACAGATCCACACTGGTGACAGCTCTGAAGAGTAGGGTTTAACCCTCTGTGATGAGTTTGGAGGCTCTGACTACAATTTTTGCTGGAGTTAGTGCTAGCAGGATACTGACCTCTTCAGCTGCTGAAGCCAAAATCCATGAAGGACTGTGAATTGGAGCCTTCAGCAACTTGTGCTCACAGGACAGTAAAGACTGAGCTTTACGGCTGCTTGTTCTGCTGCCCCAGACTGGGGTGTTTCAGGGCAGGAACACGGCCCAGCTGCCACTCCTCCCACTGGCCTGAGAGCATCCAGGAGAACAGGCAGGGAGCTGGAAGCAGGAATCTCTTTAGCTATGCCAGCATGAATTGGCAGAGCTTGGGATTCCAAGCACGTAGTCACACGAGCAGGCCTTATTCTCAGAGCTGGAATAGCCCCATTGATTCAGTGTATCCAAAGTAATTGGATTATGAAACAAAAGTAAATTCTATCCTCCTGTTTTCTCTACATCACTTCCTCTTCACATGTGCTGCTTTCAATTCTTTTTTCAAAAAGAGACCATGGCTGCAGTATAACTATCCTTAGAGTGTAACCAGCCAGTTAATAGTGCTGGGAAGCTGTGGGCTGTGAAGAGCTGAATATGCTGGTAGGAAAGGAAGGAGATACTTGATTTGGGAAAACATTGGTGGTTAATACTGTTTCAAGCAATTCTGAGCAAGTACTGAGCTCTTCAAACTCAAAAATTGTCACAGAGCAGAGGTTATTTTGCCAACACTTTCCAGGAGGTACTCTAAGACATAATTGGAAGTAGCAGAGGACTAAAGATTCAATTTTTTTTGTCAAATTACAAAATGAGATTGATTGTTGAAAGGAAACGAAGGCATAGCCTTACTCACATAAACTGGAACCAGCAAAATGCTCTTTGGCACACAGTTTGAATCCAAACCCAGGGCAGAGAGGATTTCAGGGCTTCGGCCGGTCCCCTGACTGACAGCTTTCCAACATATTCACTTTCCGTCATGAAGAACGCGCTGTCACAATGACTCTGAAGAAGCCTTTGTGCAGGACTGTGTGTAACAATACAGCATTGTGGGAGTAATTTGTTTCCTTTTCATTAATGAAGATGTATAGGACATGAAGTACTGGTCACTGACTTTTCATCGTTTCTATTAGAAGAGACGGCATCTGCTGCTCCCAGTTTAAGCAGGAGTTAAGATGACTGTCAGAGCAGTTGATGTCCTCTAGGATGGGTGTTGCTAGAGTATTATTGTTTAAAAATAAAAATAGTTTCTAAACAAAATGTTGTAGGAGGATAAAAGTTCAGTTGAAGTTGGGCAGTGGCCAGCCTGGGCTTCACAGAGTAATTGCTAATTGTGTAAGCTCTGCCCAATGCTCTGTTTACCAAGGATGTTTTGCCCATTTTAGCAGAGGTGGGGCTCATTTCCTTAACAGACACAGAACAGAGCTGCAGTCTGCTCTGTATCCTGCTTGACAGAGCATGCTCAGATCCTTAGGCATTCACAAAACGTGAAACTTCTCCCCCTCCCTACTAAATAGTGAGTTCAGATAAAAGGATCAGGATGTCCCTAACATTCAATATTTACCTTTTCTTACTTGTATATTTCAGAAACATTCACGGTCAAGTTCAAATCAGTGCTTGTCCCAGTTAATTCTTCCTGTCAGACTTGGTTTAAATGCAGCATTCCCAGTATTCCATTTTGATCACTGGGGCATGAGAGCAGTATAAGAAACTGAATGCACAGTCCCCGCCTTGAGTTTGTTCAGTAACTCCTCACAATTACCAGCAGTACAGCAACACATGTGGTTGCTGACACGAGCAAACCTCAGTCCTGACTGCAGTCAGAGGAAAGTTAGAATTTATTTAGTACCAAAACTTGCTGTGGGTTACAAGCTCAGTGGTGGATATTAGTGCAGGGATGTAAGTGATTTACCTCATGTAACAGCCTCTAGCTGCAAAACCAAAGTGTATAAAAGCATCAGGTTTTTTGTTAATGAGCTCTTGTCTCCTTCATTATAAAATTAACCCAAGCCTGAATCAAATAAAGAATTTTTTAAAAATAACCTAAAACTTTAAGTATGTGGTATCTGATTGAAGGAATGGTTTTAGGATGCTCAGAATTCTCTGCTAAGCATTCAGAAACTGCAGCCACAACACTTCTGCAAACCAGTGCCAAGTCAGAGGATTATAATTATCATTTTACTATGATTATTCTTCTCTTGCCACATTACACTGGTAATTGCTGCTACAGTTGCAGTTAGGGCACACACTTGTACTTTCTTATCTTGTAAATGCCACATTCTTAGAAATTTTCCAGATGTTGCGAGGTATTTACATAGTCCCATGCTAAATCAGAGCACTTGAACGAGTATCCTGAGCTTGTTACATGGAGCTGGGCAGGCACTGGATGGCCCACGTGGAGCTGCACAGCTGCATTACACGTAATGGTGCTGGAGTTAATTGTGTCTGCAACAGCAGTCGTAACTCAGGATTCCTCAGCCTTTGCCAGCTTACATCTAGAACATGGAAAACCTTGTATGACTCCGTTTGTTTAACAGGAGAATGGTCCACATACCTCATCCTTATAAACAAGGAGAAAGGAGCTGGGCACGGGAGTCTCTCACTTTCAACAATGACACGGCGCTGGAGAAGGCAACAGATACCAAATAAAGCAATTCCTCGCACCCTGTCCCAAATCTGAGTCATAGCCCTTGGGACCTCAAGACCTCTGAATAGTATTTCCTTTGCCTGTTGTCTTTAGCTTATTAGCACACCCATCTGACTGAAGGAGACTGCTACTGATTGTGTAGCACCTCCAGCAATAAGTCAGGGTAGCTCCTGGGGGAAGGATGTTTGAAGTGCCTTGGAACAGAAAATCTGCAGCCAAAACTTTAAGCAATATTGTTCCCCAGGCTTTAAACTTTAAACTGAACTGCATGTAAGTGCTTGAGAATGTGGCACACCTGCTGAACAGAGGGGACATCCAATTGGGCAAAATTTGCAGAAAACCAGAAAAAAAAAATCCTACCCTCCAGGAAAAGCTGCATTCTGTGAATTGATGTTCACAGCCTTCAGTATACCCCTGGCAAGTTCTATTTACAAAAGGTGGCATGTCTTCTGTTTTGGCCAGGGTCACAGCAACATACTGATAGTACACTGTTGTTTCCATTCTTTTCTATTCCTGTATGTTACAGTCCCACATTTCCCAACAGCAGGGTTTGGCTGTCATACTTCGCAGGATTTCACAGACAGTGAAAACTACATGTTTATTATAAAATACTTCAGTGCTTCTGGTTCATGTTGGAATTACTGCGAATACTCATATTAGCTTCTGTGATACTGCCCAAAAAAATCTGACTTACTGCAGATGCACTCTGTGTCTGTTCTGAAAATGTAACATGAACATATCTGGACTCTCCAAACTGCACAGTGTCTCTGCCTAAGCTACTGAACATCCATAAATCCTGGACAAATGTAGAAAAGGCTCAAATTCCTTCAACAAACAAATTTCCAGATGGAAAAAGAAGACATGCACAAGGAAATCAGACCAATCAGACCCCACTTCATAGATGCCTTGCAATGTCAGTGCTTTCCCTTGTCAAGAAGGATGTGTGCACAGTACTCCCCTTTTTCTATTCCAGTCTTCTGATCCTTCAGTGGAGAAGTCAGTGTTTCAAAAGTATCATATGACTCACACAAAAATGCCATTTAGTTGAAGAAAAGACCTTGCCTAATTAACTCAGCAAGTATTTTTAAAGAATGTTTGCTATAAACAGGGCAAACAAGAAGCACATATAACAAAACAAAGCATCTCTCCATGCTCTTCCACTGGCTATTGCTTTGCCTTTAACAATGAAGTATTTTCCAGCTACCTGAACAAATGCTTCTATTTACGTCCTCAAATCAGAGCTGTATCTCATGGTGCAGTTTCACAAGAATCAGAGAAAAACAAACAAACAAAAGAAGGGTAAGGTTCTGTTTCCATTCTCTTTTATGCCATTCCTCCCTTCTTTGCTGTGGTCCCACCCTTGCTACTTGCCCAAACGACGGCATTAATTATCTATTTTCATGAATCAATTCAGGTTATTCATTCAAGAAAGTCCTGCCCTTTTCTGGCTGGGTGAACAGGTTAAAGTGGACTCTCAAGGGGTAGGTAACACACAAAGTGCTGGATATCTTAGCTGGGAGCAAAGCAACGAGATTATCCCTTAAGCAGTGGTAAACTGCTAGATCAGCTCACCTTGCCCCATGAAACCACAGGCCTGGAGGTTTACCTCAACACCTGGGGCCAAGCAGAAAATCCACTTGACCTGGCGTCTTTGCAGGGACTCTGGGCAGAGAATGTTCTCAGCCAACAGGATCCTACTGCTCTCTGGATCCAGAGAACTCACCAGCACTCCAGAGCTCCTTTTCTGCCACTGAAGGAGGAGAACACTTCTTCATAGCACCTCTTGTCCAGAGCTCCAGACATGGCTGCATCTACATCACAAACATCAGTGGGGACTGCTCCTTTGGTAGATATATAAAGGGAGAAGAAAGAGAGAAGGAACTGAGTGAGAAACTTAGTGCATTTACTGTTCCCTGCTTGCTTTCTCTTTCATTCACACACTTTTCCAGACCAGAGATTATCCCTTTTGCATTCTAACAAAATTTGACTTCATTGTTTGAGGGGTTTTGGTTTTTTTTTTTAACAAAGACTCACATTTGCTGAGGTAAACCCTTTCAGATGTCAGAAATTGATCTATTTTAGTTAAATGGAAAGCAAAACTGTCTCACAAAAGTTTGTTGAAATCAAAATATATGGAAATAGGGGATTATCTTTCAGCAGAACTTAGGGGAAAAATCTGCTTTTAGCCATAGCCATGTAATATATTGGTACAATATAAGATCCAGTTTATTACAAAATGTTTGACCAAGTTTCAATACCTCTAATGTCACTTTAAAAGTATCACAGTATAAACTTGGGGTTCATGCAGAATAACATCAGTTATAGACTAGTACACATTGCTGACTGCCTTACTTCTAAAGCTTGTAATTTCTAAAATTATGTTCCATAATTAAACCAAACAATACTATAATATAAGAGCATTAGTTTAATGAAAACCAGTTATATATCAGTCTTCAGCTTAATTTGCTCTTCACAGACTCCAGAAATAAAGGGATTAACTATTGCAAATCCTCCTGGTACTTTACATTTAATCACAAGCAGTTTATGATAATTTATTCCACATGTCTGATGCAACTGAAAAAAATTTGCAAACAAAGCTTGCTGATGCCTCCAGGAAGTGAGCTTTCATTCTGTTCTAATATTAGCAGCAGCCTGCACCAATGCAACACGGAACACTCACTCCATACCCCCAGTGCTGTCAGCCCTCATTTTACGCACGTACAAAACCAACGAGTGTCTGACAGTGATTGGGCTGAGGAACATCTGCCACATGAGCACTGACAGACTATTGAGAACTGAAAAAGAAACTTTACTGATGTTTCAATTCAATGGTAGAGGAGTGTCAGAATTAATCTGCTGCTTTTTTTGATAATTGAAGTAAGGTCTCAAAGTGAGAAAATACTTTTAACTATGGCATGTTTTCCTGTCTCGATATTACACATCCCCATAGTGATAGTTTGTTTTTCCATTTTATTTAAATCTGCTAGATTTTTGAAAATCATAACTTTCTTCTTATACCAGGGTGCTGCAATAGAGGAGTTGCCTTCTAGGCTACTGTCACCAATGACTGGCCAAAATACTCCTTGTGTGGCAACCACAGGCTCACAGCTCCTGCTGGATTTCATGGCAGAGAGCTCCTCTGGACTCACTGATTAGCTCTATCCTGACTCTGGATGGGGCCAGGGCACCTGGCTCTCCCTCAATTTACAGTTCAGAATTAACCAGGAAACCTACTATTGGCACACACGACTTCTAATTTGGGAAAAGAAAATACTGTCTGGCAAGCTTGCAAGGCTGCTGACCCTGGTCTGCTGGAACAAGGCAGATCATGCTGCTCTGTGCTGCATCCTGAGCTAATCACTCTTGCCTTGGCTTGCACAAATCCTTCTAAACTGGTCTGTGTGAAGAGGAATCTGTGTTACAGATACACCACATCTCTCATCATTTTATGTCCAGCTTTAGGTGTATAAATTTGGCATTTGATGTGATTTTTTTCTGAGATTTTTAACACCCCTGTGAAAGCATAATATGGAAGAGACTTTTTTGGACCTTCAGGGTTCTGTTAGGCAAACTAGGAAATTGTGGCATGAAAATGCTTGTCTAGCAGCTGCCTCCATGGCCTCCAGTTCTTATTTGCAGAAAAAATACAGTAAAATGAGTATTTAGACTGCAGAGAGAGGCCAGGTTGGCCAGGTTTAGATACTAATTCAATTGACATACTAATGACTATTGTTCATTTGTCCGTATTTTGGAGTTTCAAGGATGGCTTTCCCCCCCACTCCTTCTAGAAACATTTGTTCTCTATCTTCCTAACCATAGCTCTTCCCTAAAGGCTGCAAACCTAATTATGAGAGAACTAAAGAAATTGATTAATTTCCCAGTTGCACCATGTCTTCAGTGACCATGTGTATGTCATTAAGCAATACTTTGGTTTCACAGCCTCCTGTCTTTCTAAACCCATTTTCTGGCCTGCAGAGACCAGCAGTGCCAAGCAACAATAACCATCTTGGCACAAAAAGTACCATTGACCTTGAAATTCAGATTATTCATTCACTTCAAGCACTTGTTGCAAAGCACTAGTTCTTCATATTATATAACATCTTGCTAAATGAGGTGATAGGATCCAAGCTAGAAAAACTCAAAGAAATCCTGCATTGTTAAATATCTTCAATCATTAATAAGTAAATCACTTTCTTGAAATTAACTTAGAAGCACAAAGCAGGTTTAAAAGGCTAGAAGTGCTTGTGCCACTGGGTAACAAAACAGCAATTCTTAAAAACTGAAAACATCAGGTCAATTTTCTTTTTACAAATATTAACTCGGAGCAGAAAACCAGGGAATTAAGATTTAAGAATCAGAACTTTGCTCAGGATGCTGGTTTTGTTCTGACAGATTAAAACACCCAGAAAATTTGGAAATAAGGTTTAAAATAATCATTACTTTTCATTAGAAGTAAAAAAGAATAAGACCTGGTTGGTGTGGCATCTCTGTATGATTCACTTGGCTTTGAAAACCAGAAGCATTGTTACACAGCTGATTAGGAATATTACAGTTTGACAGCTCTGAATGCAGTGGGTAGAAAGAGAAGCTTCTGTGCCCCCTGCAACGCGATTAGGTAGCATTTTATTTCAGTTTTAAAATTAAAATTCCTGCTATTTTTGTCACCAGGGAAAGTTCTCAGACATGTAAATCACTAAAACTGCCCCACATGTTTCAGCAGAATTCATGCCATGTTTACAAGCAAATATAAAACAAGGAAATCCTTCCCAGATACAAAGGCTCTTACTGCCTATTGTTTTCTCCAGATTTAAGCCCCGCTTCCTGCTATATACCAGAGTTTTTAATGTTAATCCACTACTGATGTGTCAGTTTTTACGGGCATTTTCAAGAGTTCGTATGGTAGCATGTTTATAATTTTATCAATTCTTGGCTCTCAAGCAGCTCCTGTTTTCTCTGAAATCCAAAATATCCAACAGAAATTACATGAGCAAACACACAATTCTGTCACATGAATGATGATCTTTGAACACATTTCAGGAAAAAGTGTGTGCTATTCTAAACAGCATTAAAAATAACTTCTGTGCAGACAGATTGATTTCTGCCTCGTGGTATTTGTTCTCTTCTGTCTGTATAAATGAATCACCTTTACAGCATAAAATGTGAGGGAAAATGATGAGGAGGGGAATGAGTGATGTGTATGGGAATCTCAAGGATGACACAGTTCTGCTGTGCCTTTGCAGTGTAAATCTTTCCAGCTGTGAGGTTACAAAAGACTTCAGTTCAGGATTTTAGGGCAGGTTTGCTATGTCCTTCCCTGAATCTATGGTTGGGTGAGGATTCAGAAATCTTTCAACTGGAGACTTCCTGCTAAAGAACAAATCCAGTTTGCAAAAGCAAAAGTAGTTTCTTTTCTACTAGGAAGTACTAAAGCACAGGTTTGGAGCAATTCTCTGAACAAAAGATAAAAATAGATTTGAATAATTGTCAGTTTGTCAACATAAGTTAGGTCTGCATTAGTAATTTGGGCACAATAGGAATGGATCAGCACATCAAAACAATTTATTCTCAGGCCTTTATGCTTACACAATGTACTTCTCTAGGGTTTCTCTTTGGACTAGATTTAGTCCTGTCCCCAGATTAAATGTCTCCCACATGTACAGTTTTACATCAGCCAAAGGATCAGTCACTGGTACAAACTGCAATGTGCCTATCAGGGCTTACAGAAATATTGAGGAGAAGGGTATAGTTAATATAATTTAACCACTGTCCTCAGTAAAAAATGAGTCTAATTAGGGTGAAATGGTATTTTATTCACTGAGAAAACAGACATCCATCCTAAATTCCTTTCAGACTAAGGCATGATGACACATTTGGCATTAATTACATTGTGGTGCCAAAACACTTATTTGCAGGACTGACTGCCACAGAAAAACATTTTCCTGTTCCTGCCTTCAGCAGATTTCTAGAAATAATCAGTGTAACAAGCAGGACAAATCAATTTGCAAGGATCACAGTGCTTTGGAATATCTACTGCTAAAACCAAAAAAGCACCAAGGCATTATTTGCTTTTGACCACTTTGAGAAAAACCATTCTGTCTCACTGCCTCCTCTTCCTTCCTGAAGTTCCAGCCTTGTTCCCCATTGTATCCACAAGGTTCCTGGAATTATCATTTGCTTTGCCTGACATTCATCATGTTTCATTCGCTCCTTGAATCTCATTTACAGATTTCAACTTCCCTCTCCAAACTTCTTGTCTTTACCCTTCATGTCTACACAACACTGCCTCCAGTGCCTGCTCTGACTCTAGATCCTCGTGCTGCCCAGGAGCTGAGGTAAAAACTGCACCTCAGTACCTTTTTTTTTTCAGAAACTATACAAATACATTATTCAGGATAGTACTGTGGGAAAGGATTAAGACAACACAGAAATACAAGGGGATATCTGGCTGCTGAAAAGAATGGTAAGGCCACTACAAGATTCCATCTGCTACCAACAAGCTGCTTCTAGCAACAAGCATTAAAATACTACAGATAAGAGTCTGGACAACAAAAACTACCAGGAGGATGTTTTTAATTTCAGTGTTTTGAATTGCCTTTTTTTTCTTTTTGCGCTAATGACTGGTTATAAGCATATAAGCAATGTAACTCCAGTCAGAACAGAAAAAATCTGGACAGCTCTGGAGATCAGCTATCCATACTGCACTGAAATGCATGTCTCAAATAATCCAGTGATTATGAATGCTACTTGAAGAAAACTGTACTTAAAATCTTTCTTTTTCTCAGAAGTTAATTTCTCTTTCCAAGACTGCAAGTAATCCTAGTGCTGAAAATGGTAACACAGAAGAAGCTAATTTAAGTTATTATACCTGGCCAAAAAATGAAAATTTTACTGGCCTGTCTCAAAAATCTTTGTTATAACTGCCAACAAAAATCAGTAAAGTGAATCTTTTCCCATGCCTCCCAGGATATCATGTATTATCCAGTGTACCCATCACCCTGGTTTTGTCTAAGATGTGAGAAAAGCTGAAGCATGAGCTGGAAGTTTTTACAGCTCTAAGAGCTGACGTAATGTACTGATGACAATCCAGAATTTGTCCTCTGTGCTGCCCAACCTCAGTTTGAAAACATCAAAATCATAGAATCATAGAATGGTTTGGGTTGCAAGGGGACCCTGAAAGGCTTCTCTTTTCCAGGCTGAACAATCCCAATTCTCTCAACCATTCCCCATAGGACAGGCACTTCATCCTCTCCTGGATGAAGGCTAAGAGAACACTCACTGGAATTTGGTAGGGATGCATTCTGGACAACAGAAATAACCATAAGGATGATATTTTTAAATTTCAGTTCTTTGAAGTAAACACAGCTATGCACTATAAGCAGATTATGGTTGCATTTATCTGCCATTAAAGTGATGATATCATAGTCAAATATCTCCTTTACTACTTCCTGACAAAAAAATCTAGTTTAATTTTTGTTACATTTGATAACCTTTGCAAGGATTAGCAGTTCACCAGCTGGACACAGGCTAACAAAGGAATAAATTAAATGAGTTCATGCCAGGATATGTGAAACAATGAGAACAGTGAACCTTAGCAGCAAATTAAGCATGCTAAATTGGCATGCAAATATAAACCTCTTACAGGAGCAGCAGAAGTTATTAAAGCAGCAAAGCTGTCCTCCAGCTTTCCAAATTTAACTAAAACCATGCAGGATTCATAACAGCACAAAAGATGTCACAAAAAAAAAAAAAAAAAAAAAAAAAAAAAAAAGAAATTAAGAAGCACCAGATATTGCCAGGCTTCCAGCATGTTTTCCTGCTGTTGGGAACAGAATCATGCCTCACGATTTTACAGACTGAAGCTCATTGCTTTGATCAGCTTAGGCTGTAAGTTTGCAACAGTCAGGGCTATTTCTAACAATTTGTTTTGCAGGACTTGGTTTGGCATTTCCTAGGAGTACACAGAGAGAAGAATCAGCCATACTCAGTTGCAGCCATTTCTTCTTTCTGATACATGTTTATTCAGTTTGTTCGCTTTCTCTTTTTCTTTTTTTCCCTTGGCAAGACTTCACAAACATTTCTGAGGGAGAAAAACAGATTTAAAAATCATTATTCTAAGTCAATGCAGACTGTATAATAGAAAGACTTTTACTGAAAGCAGGAAAGCATATTTGTTATGAACAAAACTAGCCAAACTTCACACAACCATGACATGTACCTGCAACTTGGGAAAGGCCACTTCTAATTTCCACGAATCATTGTTGCTTTTAGTCTCTTTCATACTCCCTAATACAGAAGATGAAACCAACAGAAGATTCTTGCTGCAGAAATAGTGTTATAAATGCACTCCCAAGTAGGATATAGTTAAAAAAAAAATGGAAGGAGCCACAGGATTTTCAATACAACTTCCAGAACAGATCAAGGCACTGGCCTTCAATTCTATTGTGGTCTACGTTTTACATAGGATTTAACAAATAAGCACAAGAGAGGAAAAGAGAGAGGTAGTTACAAAAAATAATAGGTAAAATAACACATAATGTCTATGATACCCAGTAAGTACCTACAGGAATTCATATCAGCAAAAATATCTATAAGAGTAGGGCCTCATCTGAAGTGCCTATGAATTCCCAAAGGACCAAGCAGCCCTGATCGATTCTATGAAATAGAAGATTGGGGGAATAAACCCCAAACCAAAATGAATGAAGAGAACAACATGAGAGGTAGCAAAAGTAAACAGAATTTGAGAGGTGCAGGACCATAAAAGGTAAGAGAATGGGAGGAGGGAAAAACCCGTTCATTTTAAAGCTTCCTTTAGAATGCAGCTGTCTACAACTTCCTCACAAGGGGCAGAGGAGGGGCAGGCACTGCTCTCTTCTCTCTGGTGACAGGGACAGGACCTGAGGGAATGGTGTGAGGCTGAGTCAGGGGAGGCTTAGGCTGAATATTAGGGAAAATGTTTTTCACCCAGAGGGTGGCAGGGCACTGGAACAGCCAGAGAAGTGGTCACAGCACCAAGCCTGGCAGCGCTCAAGAAGCACTAGGACAACATTCCTGGGCATGTGGTGTGATTTTGGAGTGGTCCTGTGCAGGGCCAGGAACTGGATTCAGCGATCCCAGTGGAACCCTTCCAACTCAGGATATTCTGATTTTATGTTTCCTTCTCTGTCATGATGTCAGTATTGCATTCCTTATCAACCAGAACTCCATGGTCAGATTTGATTCTTTCTTCATGTTCCAAGTCTGAAAGAATCAGGAGAATGTCACTTATTCCTCCATCCAGCCATTAAGAGGCAAACTTTTCTATCTCCTTACAGCTGGTGTTCAGATCTAGCTGGTCTCCCAAGATTAATTCACCTTTCTCCTTTCTGAATTTATTCTCTGTTTTCCTAGGTCATATCATATGCAAGTGGCCTAGATTTCCACATGAAACGTCTTTGTAAATGTAACCAGTTTTCTGCTGTTTCTTACTTTGCCTTTTCACTAATATTTTGGCATAAAAGCCTGCATTGTTGCCCTAATTGCATATTTGTACTCTAAGCCTTGGAACTTGCATCCCTGCATGACCATCCCCATTCAGAATTTTTTAATCTCAAAGCTGACTCTACTGAATCATTTACATACCCTGTTACATCATGGGAAATCAAGCAAGTCTTCTGTAAGACACCATTGCTGCTTTAAGTTTTGCCAAAGACTGCTGCCAGGATCAACAGAGATTAAAAAGGTCTTTGTGGATTTAGTGATTGTTCTCCACAGAGAACTCTATTACCACATTAATTTTTAAGAGAGAGAACAGTTTTTGATGCCAAAGGACTACATAAAATGGAGATAAATGCAAATGCATTTCATCTTTGATAATCATCTTATGCAAATATCAGTACACTTACATCAGTGGTGCACCCTACAACAAGAAGAAAATCTATCAGCTTTTCTCTTCTTGAATATAACTCATTAGCTTTTAAATCACTAATTTTTTTCTTTCATTTTTTGTTTGTCGTAGCTACTACTGCTTAAGATTGCTGAAATGTATTTGGGGTTTCTCTTTCCATGTGAAAGCCCTAGTTAAAAAGCTAAATAACCTTGAAATTTGTTTGACATTCTTTGCTCCTCAGTAACTCCTATCAAAAAGAAACAAATTTTCTTAGGGACCAAGTAAGATACGAACAGACCGTATGGATTGGGATGACTCTGAGCATTCTTTTATGTATCTGCTTCCTCCCTCTAAGATGGATTCTCAAAAGTGTAAATAATGGCAATGCCAATGGCCTGGTGATCTTCATGATGCGTCTTTACCTTCCAATCAGTTCTGATATATTACTGAAAATACCTTCTGCTGTCAGAAGCCAGGAGAAGGGAAAGCTGCTCTTTGATTACCTCAATGAACATAAATAACACATTTTAAACCCATTTTATTCTGAACTTTAACTAAGAGTTCCCTATGCCTATGAGACGCCAGTGCAATTCTGAGCTGCTTCCAGGAGCTCCCCTGACTAAGAGGGGAGCACAGACCCCCTTGTGGAAGCTGCCCAGTGCTCTGTGTGATCACAGAGACCCTAGGAGAGCAGCACAAAAATATAATTCCTGCAGACAGATCATATACCCTGCCTCCTTTGTAAAGAGCTCAGCACTTGCTTTTACACTAATCCATTTTATTTGTTAGTTTGTTTTTAGGAGGTTTCAGTTAAAACTCAGAGGAAAAAATGGCCTATTCTGTATCATTCCATTCCACTGAAAAGTACAAATAAGAGGACTCTTTCCAATATTTAAGTTATTTCAGCAAGAAAGTTGTTTTTCCACAGAACAGGTGTTCATGGAATGAATGGTCCAGCTTTTCAATTTAGACTCGCAAACTGAAAAGCTTTCTATATTGTACACTGCAGTGACCATTTTAGCAGATTTCTTATTTATTACATTATTTGTGCTCCATCTGTTTGTTGCATCCTCAGCATTGCATTGCAACACCATTTCTGACCCACAGCTCAAAGAAAAGCCACCAACTAATCAGTGCTAATTTACAAACCCATTGTGACATAGAAATAACAAAATGTTTCAAGCCTCAAATTAGAACAGCTGCCAGGGTCTTCAGACATATAAAATATTTTTTGTAAGCCGTGATGTATGACATAAATACACTGCCAGAGTAGGGTCAGCCAACTCAAACCCATAAATAGCAGAGTGGTGGCAGAAAATGTTAAAGACAATTACAATACACATGTTCTTTCCCCCTCAGGACAAAAGATTCTCATCACGTTCCTTTTTGCTGTGCTAGAAATATTTAACTGATTCATGTTTTGTGGTATAAATACATAAATCAGTTTCTGTTCCTGTTTCTCGACAGTTCATTTTATGTAACACAGATTCATGTGAACCAAAATACTCTCATCTCTTTAGTTTCCTTATCTCTAAACCTTAACTTCCACAAATAAGCTTCTGATGGGGGCCAGTGGGATACAGTTTCTGACCAACAAATTTAGGAAAGGTTTGAAGATTGACTGACATGTATCTCCAGTGTTACTTGTGTACATCATTACCTTGCTTCAAGACTGGAGCATATATTTGCACCATGGAAAATGAAGGGAACAGACTGGTTTCTATCTTAACACTGTCCTTACAGGCAAGCAAGATCCAAAAGGAGGAAAGTGACATCATGGGGCAATGATTGATCCAATGGGCAATTCACAATAAAGGAGAGGGCTCGTGCTGCAGGCAAGGCTAAAAAGGGAAGCAAAGACAACCCTAAGCACTATCTATAGATAGCCCTAAAGTGGGAACAAACAGAATGATCTGGGTCACAAGAGGTCATGTAGAAATGTTGCCTTCCAGTTTCAGGAGCAGTATGTTCACATTGGCAGGACTTTATGCCTGAACAACCCACACAGTGAAAGTCAGCTTAAGTCATGGAGTTTAGGGCTATGTTTTTTTCTCTACAGAAAATCACGCTATTGCTTTTTACATACAAAAATTTCTAACAACAAGCAAATGTCAAAATCTCAAGCATGTGTATTCATGGAAACTAAAGTTTAAACAGATCAGTAGCCAAGAAAGACAGTGACCTGATTTCCACCCATTCTAAACAGGACCACGCCTCAGGCACAATGATTTTGTGTCAGTGCCTGTGGCTGACAACAGAAGTCTGCAGTTCAGCACACGCAATGCACTCAATACATCGCAAGTGGGTGAACATCACAATTCTCTTCAAGCAGATCCCTGGCAAGCAGCTCTTAAAAGAATTCAGACGAGACATTTCCTTAGCCAATGACATGGCCAGTCTCATTGTTCTGGTCATGGTACCTTGGAGAAATATTCCACAGCTTGGAAAAAAGGTGTTTTTAAATTGCCTAAGGGTAGATGTACATAGAGCACAGTGCTGTGAAGAGATAAATATAAGAAGCAATAGAACTTTGTTAATAGTGTGTCTCCTCACACTAATAAACACCAGAGTTCTCAGGTGAATTATTTCTTGCTGATGAAAGTATTTTAGCTTACTCAGAGTTAACAGAGATCTCTGAAAAATACAGTGATATTTCTTGGAGACATACTTTAAAATTTCTATATTCTTTTCATAAACTACAATTTCTGAAATGACAATATTTTTCTGAGAGCTACAGAACTCTAGTGGTTTTTCAAGTCCATCTGCTGAACAAAATTCAGCCAAGCAGAATGGAAAATCTTCAAATAACTGGCACAGTCAGTCATGATGGAACAGCTCAATTTGAAGAGAAAATATTCATTATACAATTTCTCTGAAGGGAACGGTCTGTACAAGTCTAAATCAGAAATCAGTAGAAAACACCATGGAGATGTGGATAACTCCAAACTAACTGGCAAGCATTTGGTGGTCTTAGACACATTGCAAATTATTCTCTTCCCCTTCCTTCCTTCTCCAACAGAATATTTTGGTTATAAAACACCAAATGAGCAACAACAGCCACTTTGGATGTCTTTAACCAGATCCCATACCAGGTAACTTTCCACTCATCACTTTATCAGCAAACTTACTGCTAGTATGACACACAAGAATCCTGCTCCCCTTTCTTGTAAAAGGTAGACTGAAAGGTCTGTTTAATGGATTGCTACACTTTGGAAAATAATGTACCATGAACAGGTCTACTGCCTCTCAACAACAAGCATTACAAGAAAACTCCACACTGAATTCACAGCCAAAATGGGAGGCATCCCCACAAGTGGAAAAACAACAATCCTTAAATCATATCACATAAACTACTTAATTCCTTTTGTTCTGGGAACAGAGGAGTGTTTGGGGAATAGGTTTGAATAAGAAACTGTAGTTATATTATTAACAAGCAGATTAATCACTTTAATAGTCAGAAACCTAATAACAGCAAAGAAAACTGATTCATAGCATGTGTCAGAATAACACTAGTGTGAAACAATAAAATGAAAGGAGACAAATTGTCCCAGAGAACATTTTACTCCTGTGCAGTATTATTTAGTCTGTACTGTTAATCAAACTTGGCATACTCACAATTTTCAAAAAGAAAAAAAAAGAAAAATAAAAGAAAACAGTAAGAAAACCACAGACACACTCCCAAGACAGAAAAGGCAGATACTAAAAACATTCTCATCCAAGATGTGTGTGATTTGATGACCTATTTTTAGTATTTTTTTGCTCTGCCACGTCTCTAAATAAGATTGCATTTATCTTTCATGGACTTAATACATGTTCACACCCATTCACACCTTGTCCTTTTAGGCAGATTGGAGCAAACATGATAATTTGTACTACTGATATATACCAACGCTTTATAATTTAAAGTATTTAAAACATACTCTAGCTCACACATTTCTGACAAGCTTAAGGCAATTAAAAGTTTAATCAGCCCAGCCTTTTCTGTAAACTAATGGCTTAGACACCTATATGTTGTATTTGGGGTCTTCTCAACCATCTAGGTCTCTTTCATTAAAAAAACTAAAAGAGAAGATAAAAAGGGTAAAAGATCTGTAACTCCAGAAAGTAGGAGAAGAGTCTCAGAAAGTAGCTGGCTATAATTTTACTTAACAATGATTTTTTTTAAAAAAAGGATAATACTATTGTTTTCAATAAATCACAATGACCTTTAATTCTGGTCAATTTGTACTCTGGCATAACTTGACACACAAAATATAGATAAATTCTTTCACAAGCACAGCTTTTCTTCACACCATTTAATAAAGCAAATAACTGTTAGGAGTAAACAGATTTTATCTGCTCAAAAGGAAACTGAGCTGAGCTGAATAGGCCTGTAACCTTTCCTGCAGGGAAGATGTTCAATTTTCAAACATGATTATAGGGAGGTCGTCTTGTTTGTTTTCAGGAAATACTATGTAATCAGAAATTAAATCCTTCCAGGTGACAAGGATACAGCATAATCCTGCTAAGAGATGCTTGGAGATATTTCTGTACACAATAATATTTTAGTACAAATACTTCTCTTTACATCAGAATGTATAAGTAAGTAAGTACAGACAGTGCATAAGGCTACAAAACTATGGAAGCTTGCTGTGAATTCTGTATATTAACTACATGCACAGCAAGACAGTGCATGTGCTCTTAATGACACAGCTAAGTATAAAAGATGGTTTAAAAACTATGATTTATTACTGAGTATTGATTTAAGTGGCTTAATTCTGAAACAAGAAAAAGGTGTTTGGCTTTTGTCGTTCAGCTAACACGAACAAAGTTTCTTCCCTATATTAATTAACCAGTTTCAGCATTGCTGCCACCAGAGCTAGGTGTAGGGAAGCGTCATTTACCAGAACTGAACACTGAGTGGTGCTATCTGAACAAAAATGGATAGCATTTGGTCCTTAAAAGATTTGGGCTGTACTAAGTAACTTTTTGAATAATAACTTTTGGGTTACAAAACAAGCAGAAAAGAGCCAAGTTTCATGTGAATTGCTGTCAAAATTGCCTGACGATAACATGTAGCCCAGCTGTCCATGCAAAAAGCCCAATTTTCTTTTAATCTTTATAGGTTGTCCAGCATTGAAACCATACAATAGCAAGCTTGCAAGAAAACCGTGACAACTGTAAAGGGATGAAATGTATTGTGCAAGGATCTACACAGTCTCTGAGGATCACTGGCTTAACCTGTCTGGAAAGTAAATAAACACATGGCATAGTCACTTACCTTAACTTGCTACGGAGATTTCAGCCCAAGATAATAACAAACCAAAACATTTCCAACCAAAACATTCACCTTATGCATTATCTCACACCAAACATAAGAAAGAAGTTTTTCACAATGAGGGTGGTAAAAAAGCAGGCACAGGTTGTTTGCAGAAGTTGTGGCTGCCCCATTCGTGGAGGTGTTCAAGGCCAGGTTGGATGGGGCTTTAAAAAACCCGGTCTGGTGAAGGTGTCCCTGTCCACTGAATCCCTGATGATTTTAAGGGTCCCTTTCAACCCAAACTATTCTATGATTCACAGTGTTCACCAATAGTGCAGTGATAACGGAGTGAACTTATTTCCTGTGTTAAGCTGATGCATCTCTTTGTCTAATATGGTGTGCAAAAGGCAAGTGCCGGAGGAGGGGCACTCGGCTGACCTGAGCTGTTCTTACTACTGGGGAGAAGAGACCGAAATGTTAAGTGGTAGAACAAGAGGAAACAGCCTCAGGCTGCTCTGGTGAAGTTCAGACTGCAAACTGATCTGCCGAAAAGGGCTGTCAAGCACTGGAACAAGCTGCCCAGGGCACTGATGGAGTCACCACCCCGGAGGCATTTAAAAGAAGTGTAGATGTGCCACTTGGTGACACGGTTTACCGTGGAGTTGGGAGTGCTCGATTTACAGTGGGACCGGATGATGTGCAAAGCCTTTGCCCCGCCTCAAGCACGCCCGAATTCCGGGCCCCGGTCCGCCCTCAGCGCCGCTCAGGCCCCGCCCCCTGCTCCGCCCTCCCCGCGCAGGGCTGGCCAATCGCTGCCCCGCCCTCCCCGCCCCGGGCTGGCCAATCGCAGCCCCTCCCGCCCTGGGCTGGCCAATCGCTGACCCACCCTCGCCACCCAAGCTGGCCAATCGCGGCGCAGTGCGGTCGCCATGGCGACGCGGGACGCGGCCCGGCTGGGCCATGGCCTCCTACAGGCTCGGGGTCCGCATCGGGAACTGGCTGGAGGATGAGCTGGCCGAGCAGGTACCGCCACACGAGGCCTCGCCCGCCTCCCCCGCACCGGGCTGCCCCCCCAGCTCTTTAAATCCAGTTCGGACGCGAGATTTTGGGTGCTGGATAACACGTCTGTGCTCCTCTCTCCTTTGCCAACAGGAGCGCCTGAACGATTTTATCCGTAAGAGAGAACAAGGACAACTTTTAGGACAGAGGTTAGCCAGACTTCAAGAGAGTGTTTTCAAGAAGGTGATTTTTTAAGACGGTTATGTTCGCCCCCCCATGACCCCACACAGAGTGGCATAGCTCTTATTACTGTCCTGCATGCACTAAGAATGCTACAGAATTCATGTGCTAAAATACTTCTGACATTAGGTCCAGATAATTCTGTAAAATACTATGTGCATTTTAATTTAGGTAGAGCTGTCAATATGTTCTGATGGATTTGTTCACTTTGGAGACACTGTGTTGCTTATGAACCCAGACAACAAATCCTCGAAAGAGAGGGACCCCGAAATCTCTGGCGATGTGACTCTGGCTGTTGACATGGAAGAAATATCCCTGTACTCGGACGATCCCCTGCAGATCTCACGTGGACTTAGTGCAGTCAAGAGCGTGAACCCTGTGGGTCGAAATGCTTTCTGTATTGTAAGGTCTGGTGCTTTATTCTGAGGTGCTTTCAGTTATAATTTTAGTTTTAGGTATCTTGTTTTGAGAAATACGCAAAGCAGTTTGCTAACATACAAAGGAATTTGAGTAAATTTAATTTATTTAACAAAGAGTATTCAGTTATGCATTAAGCTTGGCTCTATGCTGCATATTTCTCCAATTAATTCCAAGGACCTCTAAATCAGCTTAGGTGTGAAGATAGAATCAAGTTCACTGTATTATTTGGTAAATTCTGCAGCTGTTTTTATTATGGCCATATTCCAGTTGCAGACAAAACATGTCCAAATGTTACTAATAATAATATTCTCTCTCCTGCAAGCAGAAATATGTGACATTGCTTTTGCTTTCCATGAAGTAGACATGGTTCTGTTGTCCTAAAAAGCCCAGCATATTCTCTCTCTCAAATATATATTTAATTGCTGCTGTTTGTTGGAGAAGAAACAGAAGAACAGAGTCCTGCTCAATAGTCAAAGGCTCTGCCTTAGGTTAAGATATTTAACCTACTTTAAAAGGTAAACAGTACAAAATGTTGTTCACAGAGCAACATCTAACTGTAGACCAAAACAGACAAAAACCCCCGAATAATAGTAAAACTGATTGTTTGAATGTGTCTTTTTTCCTTTTTACAATTTTAACAGCGTTGATGGAAGTGCAGTGGGCGAACCACTTAGATACGGGCAAAACTTTCTTATTGGGACAAAAGGAGGGGTTTCTGACACAATGGTAAGGCAATAAAGTTGCAAATGGCAATGGTAGCATGTATTGATAATATGCAGTGAATCCCTCTCTAAATATAGATATATAAAGCTGTACAGTGGTTCAACATCTTCACAGAACAGGCTCAGAATCATGCATAGATCAAGACAAGTAATACCTAATTAGAAAGTTCATGCTGCTTGCCTGAGGTCAGGAGTGCAGACCAACGGGGCTGTTAGCCAGGATGACTGAATAAAGGAGATCTGAAAAAAAGGAAAGAAAAGGAAATCACAATTAGTGAATCATGAAAGAATTCATCAAGGAGATTTCAGGGTTTTTTTACTTTGAACAACTCACTTAAGAGTTGGACTTGATGATCCTCCTGGGTCCCTTCCAATTCAGAATATTCTGTGAAACTCCAAAGTGAGAAGATTTCCTTTGTTATGAAGATAATCTATAGCAGGAATATAAGGCCGTGCACTATTCTATCATTCTGAGGGAGCAGATTTCTATTAAATGGTAACATTCTTTCCCTCTGCAAATTAAAGCAAATAAGGTATTACATGTATGTATGCATGCAAAATAAATCACCACAACTTTGGAAAAAATTTCCTTCTCAACAACCACTTTGGTGAGATAAAAATATCTGAAATGTAAATTCCATTTAAAATAAGTATTCACTAATCTGCATATTGAACGACTACTTAATGAGTTTATCAGTAGTACAGAATCTATTCTATGAGTTTTGCCTGCATAGTTTTAGCTAGGAGGACTGATCTGTCAAGAGCCAAGAGAAAAGCTTTTTGTTCAAAAAAACTTTTAAAATTGCATATCTTGTTTCTTTTACATTAATACTAACCTTAATATATATTTTTATTTACAGTTTTATCTGGCAAGTGACCACAAAACATTTCGAGATTTTGCTAAAAAGTCTCGCCTTCAGGAAGTATTTTTGACAGCTGAGATTTCCTATTTGACTTCCTGGCAAGCAAAGCCCTTGGATCCACAGCTGCGTCTTGAATATGAAGGGTGTCCCGTTCCTGTAAGAAATTAAAACTGTAGCAAACGTTATGAAAATTTAATTGAAACGGGTGGGCTACTAAGAAAAAAACATTATGTCCATTTTATTCACATATTTCCCTTATGGCAGTTCTGACCTCAACTTTTAGGAAGAGGGAGAGGGAAGGAACAATCTCTTTAATTAGGGAATCTGCTTATACAAATATTTTGTTCTGGTCTTCATTTTGAAGTTGAATTGGTCCCTTTTCCTCATCAGAAATTTTGAAAAGTTGACATTATCATGTTGTGAGGGTGCAGTACTTACCTGTTTTTCAGGCCTTTTGAGACACCAAATTTCATTTTCAATATTTGGAGATGTGATTAAATAACAGCTCCTATAGATTAAATGTCTAATAAAATTCTCAAGGCATCTGAATAAGTGGATGGTTTTCCAAATGTTTTTAACCTTTTGTAAATACAGTATTTTCCTGTACCAGGTAACTGGTAGGCTTCCTGAAGCTCTGGTGTACAGCAGAATATCACAAATACAACTGTTCCTCTGCAGCCTTGAACTAAGACTCATTTACAAGAATCAGCTCACTAATAAACACAGCCAGAATTATCTAACTGTTAGTCTTTATTCACAATATTGGTTTAACAAATGTTTGTCAAGCGTCTTCCCTTGTTCTTTTTTTTTCCAGACAGAAACTAAAATTATTATTACTCATTGCTACACCAATCGCAACTTAGCCGTTCCAAGGACCTTCTGTGTGTGGTAAGAATGACTTAAAAGTGGGAGGGATGTGCACCGTGATGTGTCAGCATCAAGAATTACTGTAAGGAGCACGAGAGGTGCTTTAGGAACACCCTGAGGAAATGGAAAAGAATGCAGAATGCCATTCTTCTTTCACTTTTTAAATTTCTTGGCTGTAACTTGTGCCACTGTGTTGCTGCAGGCAGTTGGCTCAGTCTTACTTGTTTGGATTTTTTTTTTCATTATCATATCATATCATATCATACTTTTATCTGTCTCTATTTTTTTCATGGTTCTCCCTTTGAATATCTTGGGCAATGTCAGTTGCTTGGGTTACTTTTGAAGGAGAAAAAGATACACTAAGAAGTGAAAGGAACAAGGGAACTAAATAAAAACCCACTGTTTAAAAACTCTGTATGCTTATGTCTATCTGAATCAATGTCTCAAAAATTGAAGTTAATCCAACAATTCCAGTTAATATATATGCATTAAATTAATATTGGTTAAGTGTTGGTAAGGACTATACCAGAGTTTCCCATTAACTTCTTAGCAAGACCTGACTGCAGATTTGTGTAAGGTTTTTGAGGATGAAAGGTCTGAAAGTTCGAGGCTGAAAAAGTTAAGTAGCCAGAGTCTTCCTCAGCCAGAGAGAAGTGGGGATGAGGGCTTACTTAGCTTGTATGTATCAAGTTGGTGTATCAGGGCCTTATTCTGCTGGGGCTCCTTTTAGCTCTGAGGTGAGAAAGGTGGCATTTGTCTTGGATTTCAAATTCCTAAATTATTCATAGGAAACAAAGTGGGTTATTGTGTTTCTTGTAAGGGTCTGGTATTTGAAAGTTTACGGTGATGGTTCTGAGCAAGCCAAGAGAAAAATAAGAAAATCTTGAACAATTCAAAAGTAATGAAGGTTTGCTGAATTTGTATGTATATTAATTCTCCCTGCCTATCCCCTCTCTTTTGACTTTGCAGGTCTTATTTTGGAAGGGAATTTGAAGTCATTTGTCACAATTATCTGGACTCCCACAGAGTTGAAGAAGATCAGAATCACTGGGAGATAATTACAGGAAATCCCGGTCCTGAAGATGGTACAATGCTTGAGAGACCCGAAGCTCTCCCAGAAGGGTATAAGAAGGAGTCTGTTTCATGAAAAGACAGAGACTATAAAAGCCCAAGACTATAGCCAGTAGAGGCTGATGAGACTCTGATTCTTGTTTCTTTCTGTTTAGATTTTAGTTTTAGAGATGTTTATTTTAAAAATGGAAATGAAAGTCTGCCATTGGTAATACTGCATGTAGATTTTCACTGAATTACTGGCACTTGGAGTATATTTAACCAATTCTTCCAAAGGCAAACCAGTGTCACAATTTTTAAAGCAGTGAGTGGACAGTTTCCAAAACACTGAAAACCAAACACATGCAAAGTTATCATGGGATGCTTTGACATTTAAAGTTCATCTGAAAGAAAGCTGATTGTTGAGCTTCCACCCTCCATCTTGCATAACACTGGCAATCATTAAATCACAAGTGAGATTTTTTATCTTGAAATTATCTTCTAATTCATGGATATAAACTGAGCTTTTTATGTTTGTCCATGTATTCTAAACACTTACATATCAAGTAATCAAGAACTTGATCACAGTGAAACAGACTAGAGACAACAGCCTTTCCCATGCATCACCATATTCCATTTACCTCTCGCCCACGGCATTTTCCAATCCACAGTAATTTCTAACGAGTTTGAGTAAGGTAAAATTGTCAGAGAAAATTAGGCACCCACAGTGGCATGACAGTAAATGCAAAGCAGAAAACAAATATGAGATGCTGTAAGTTTATCCCAGTAAGAAAAAGATTGTAGTCTATGTTCTTACCTAATTAGACAACAGAAAATCCACATGAAATTAAACAAACAAAAAAAAAAGCCTTTGAAGGGTAAAAATTTCAGCCCAAACTCACATTTTCTTAGAAAACAAAATCAACCAAGCATAAAATGCAAAGACTTGGAAAACAGATGTCATTACTTCATAGATTTACCTTCCTTTATATAGAAGCTGAAAAGGCATCACAGAGAATCTTTTAATGCATGACATACCATTATATCCATTTAGTTAAATGGATATTTATGTCTTCTCTCACTGTACCACAAGACCAGGCTCTTTGTGCACAAAGTAAATGAGTACCTGAGTAAAATACATAAAATTCTACATAGATCTCCATTCATAACAGATTCCAAAGATCTTCAGTGATTATAAAGGGGAATTAAAACTTTCTAAGTTTCCCCAAAATAAACCCACTAAACTTTCACAAGAGAAGGGATTGGTCCAAACATATCTTTAAGCTCTATTCCCAGATAATCTGTTTGAAGCCCACAGGCAAGGCTTACAAAGTTCTTGCCTTTATTAAATCAGCAGACTGCAGCATCAGCTAACTGGCACTTGGCATACAGGATCTCGGAGCAGCAGACAGCTCGTGGTGCTGTGCCATGCAGGCTTGCTTTGAGGGGGTGTACAGTAGAGGACAGCTTTTGAATCACACTCCTCGTGTGCAAACCTTTACAGATCTACTATAAATGGGCTATTATGCAGGAAATTATCTTTAGGAACCTTTTCTTTCTCTCCTTTGATTTTCTGTGTAAGGATATGTAACATGATGCGTGATGTTTTTATAGAGGGTCTGTTAATACTCCAACATTCAGAGGTTAAAATTTGCACATTTTCACAAATGATTGACATAAATCTGCTTGTATTTTGTAGATATTAAACTAGTGAAACTTAAACTGCATGAATGCACCGCAGTGTTTCTAACCTGGCCATTGTGGACTTTTGCTGGTATTAGATGCAGCTATTTCAACTCCAAGTCTCTTTCCTCTGGGCCAAATGTAGGAAACAAGAAGAGGCCTTAAACCAAAACTGTTTCTGAAACCAAGCTCAGTGTGAACTCATGCAGGAATGAGAGCTGTGTGGGCAGAGTGCCTGGGCTGGCTGATGTTTTGGGTAGGAGTGTTTGTGCGTGCGTTTGTGTGGAAGGAAAGCAATGCAGGCTGTACAAAAACAAGTTTTGTAAAGACTTAGAGGAAAAACAAAGAGATAAACAGGTACAGAAATGAGTACAAAAGCAGGTAATGTTGGAACTGGGGGCTGATTAAAAGTGGCTTGGAGACTTGTGTGTTTTCATCACTTTGTGCTCATTGGAAATGACTTCTTGAGCTGAAAATAAACAGGATTGAATTAATATTCCCGATTCCATTAGCACTGTTAAACCCACAGATTTGTGCATAGTTCTTACACCATATCATACATATTTATAATTCATCTAATTCACCATAACAAATACAGATACTTACCCGTTTCCCGATTTTTTAGAAGTTTTTTGGAATTCTTATCATTGTCCACACGATGGCAGCACGTTTTTCTGAACAGCGCAATTACTGCTCCATCTGTAAAACCACCTGAAGTGTTTAAATCCTAATGAGTCCCTGATACAATGCCACAGAAAGAAAACGAGTTAAAACAGACTTGAATTCTGGGCTAGGATATGCCATTAATGTTGTATCGTGTTGTTGGAAAATAAAGTTAAGCACAGAGTTAGAGCAACTCAGGACATTGTGTAGTGCATATAATGAACTTTCAATTAATTGGAACATTAAGTAATTTGTAACTAAAGCATATTTAGAGGAAATTAGGAGCTTTTTCTTTCTATGTAAAGATATTAAACTTGATGTGTGACAACAGATGCATATTTTTATAGGGGCATTGTTATTGCTTATTCCAATTTACAGAAATTAAAATGATGCACATTTTCACAACAGATTGACATAATTCTGCTTTGATACTGTTGGCAATAAACTAGGAAGAAACCAGGCTGTGTAGAGTGCACTGTAGGGTTTGTAACTTATCCATTTGTTGATAAACACAGGATTTATTATAAAGAATTATCGGATTGAATATTAGTGGAGAGTATGAACAATCCTGCAACTGCCATTTAGTCACAATATTTCTCATGGATAAGACAATGGAGACCTGAACCATACTCCAGACCTGACCACTGGGTTGCTTTTTCTTGTCCTAACACTGCGTATCTTGAAATATTAGCAGTGATGCTTCCCTCCTTTGCAATGCACTTTGCTTTTCGTTGGTGTAAGGCACAGTCATGTATTAAGAAAGCTTTTAATGCTTCTTCCAAATTAGGCCCAATATGGATAGCTCCACAAAGTACATTGTGGGAAGATAAAACTCACTTTGCCTCCATTCCAGACAGCTCAAAAGCTGTTAGCATGAAGCTGATCCTGAGCTATTAGTCCTTGCTGAGGGACAGGGTGCATTAGTTGAAATTTAGTGCTGTGTTACAATAGCTTTTCACAGGCCCGAGGCACAGAGAGTGCTCCTGTCTGCACGTTTTGCTCTGCAGTTGTGTGTTAGCAGCACGATATTGAAGTAAGGGAGAGAATTCAGAGTCAGCAAAGAAGAGCCGACTGGTTAACTCACACTTTGGTAACACTGGAAAATGAAAATCCAATTTGAAATTTGCCTTTTCACTTCCCTCTCTTTTGCATTCTTCCCCACTCATATTTCACATCACATCACTTCTCTGCCGTGTTGTCTAGCCCAAACTTACTGATTTACTGTGGTTATAAAGTGCTCTTCTAGCACTCAGCACAAGTTCTTGGCCTCACACCTAATCACATCAGTATCTTCAGAGGCTGCTTTTCTGTTCAGTGATTGTCATGAAGTATTGTTTTAGCTCAGACAGCTGATAGAGGAAGAGGCCATATGCAGGTCTAGTAACTGGATAAAACATCTGAGGGGGAAAAAAAAGGCACAGAGAGCATTACAGTAAAATTCCACACATCAGTGGAGGAAAATATCCAAGCACTGGAAAATTTGGTGGAGTTGGCAGGTAAGAGGGTGATTTTGATAACATCTGTGCCCACTCACCCTAAATTAATATTGCACGTCTGTTGTAATTTGAGTGGGGTGGGTGTGAAATGGTCTTTTACAACCATAGCTGCTGTTTTAGAAACACTTAAGACCTCAATGTATGAAAATTCAGCTAAAGAGACCACAAAATAAGAACAAAGACAGATGTGAAATGCAAAGTACATTAAATACAAGTGGAAATGATGAAATCTCTGTGTTGTTTTATCAGTTGCACTTCCCTTCTAATTCTATTCTGTTTTGGGCTTTGTCCCAGGTCTTGCCTCCGCTCTCTGCCTGACCTGCCTTGTTTCCTTGCCTGTGTACAGCACAGAGGGGCAAGGATTGCTTTGTCAGCTCCCCCCTTCATGCTGGTTTGACTTTGCCCTGGAAGCTGTAAAAGGGAATCTAATCCTCAGCACTCGATTCTCCTGGCAAAGAGGAGGAGTGGGAAAATCTGTCACCTTGCTGGATGTGTGCTGTTCCAGCAGGGATATGAGCAGCCATAAGGATATCAGCCACAGGATTTGCATGATAAATTAGCATTACTTATAATCAGAGGGACAACTTGGCATAAAGACATAGGGAGACCCCTCCACTTTGGGGTTTTGGGGGGTTGACACTGTCTGTAGAGGGTATGTAATGAAATAATTGACACTTTTCTCCCCTTTTTTCCCACTGCTGGGCTTGCACAAGGCAACATCTTTCAACAGAAGAGAATCGTCAGCATGGTGCTGGAAAATATTGCTACAACAGAGGCACTTTCTCTTGAGAAGTTTCTATATTTTCTGGCAAGGAAGACTCAAAGTACAGCAGAATAGGCACAAACATTTAAAAATGCCTGATGACATTAATACCCACATTCAGCAATGAAATTAATTCATACTCATGAATCTCTGCTCTAAGTTTATACGAGAAGCTCAGAGAGCTAATTTCCCAACATCTGTTAAATGCTGCTTCATACAATACGTCAAAACAAAACTAAACAGACCATCCAGTTAGAGGCCAGCTAGAATATACGTTTCTATAATGCTGGTCTTGTTTTAATTATAGCCTCCTTGGGGCAGGACCATATCTTCATCTTCATCGTTTTTTCCCAAATGCACGGAACTACAGCAGAGAAGCTCAGTAAGTAACAGCATAAAGCTGTTATTAAAAGTGTTTGTAAGATGACAGGAAACTGAAGTAAACCTGGTGCAAATAACCAGAGATATGGGCATATGAAATCTACACATAAAGCAATGCCAAATAGTAAACTCTTAGTGTGGGGTATGAAGATTCAGCTGCCCAAGTAATTCTGATGTTAATAGGAGTTGCTAGGAGAAGATCCCACAAACCACAGTGCTGTCCCTGTGGGTCTGACAAACCCACAGAGGGGAATAAGAATTATCCACTGTAGTATTTATTTTTATACATATATTTAGTTTTTTAAATTATATGGCATACTAGTTAAAAATACCTAACCAACTCTTAGCACAAGACCCACTGGCAAAAGAGCTACCAGTCCTGAGGAAAGGAAGAGCTGTTTCTTCAGTTTGTTCACATTAAAACTGTCAGGAATTATGTTGAAAATACCTTTGAAGATCTTAGTCTAAGAAGATAATTTTCAAAAATCATATTTAGGTGTTTCTGAAAACATTACCTGTACAATTTACTAAGATATTAAATCCCTAAGCAAAATGAAAGCAAGAAACTGATGAGTAAACAAAGCACTGAAATTTGAACTACCTTTGCTTTATGTTCAAACTCCTAAATGCTAATTACTGCGCAGTCCTAAGACTCCTAAAATGCTAATTACTGTGGATTATTGTTTCAGGGTGCCTAAAAGATCAAACGCAGAGTTTTGTGAAATCCATGTCAGACAGAAATTTCTATCCTTCTTTCCTGGTTTCCTACCACTCCTCTGGCTTGGGCTTTCTGCTTCTTCTATATCCTGAAGAAACAACTGAGCAGTTGTTTGGGGAAAAGTTTAAGGTTCATCAGCTTTTCCGGTCTTTTTGCTGACAATTTTGGCAGCATCAGTTCAGCCAGAACACCCAAGATGTATTATAGTCTCAAAAATAACCAGAGAATTTAACTCTGCCATGAAAATAAACACATATAGAGAAATATAAATGAATTGCTGCTATATACACATACATACACTGGGAACTTTAATGCTGACACAGAAATCACATCCAGTTCAGCATATACAGGAGAATAATCCTTCCTCATGTAAGAGTATTAACTAGTTTCTTTTGAAACTACCTGAAGTAATTAGTTCTTTCAGTGTAATCTAGAGTGGTTAGAGACATATTCAGGTCTGATTATAAATGGCTCCATGGCATCACATGGTGATCCAGAATAACACTCTAGCTATACTTAATGCTGCACCATTCCCCCCTCTTTTCTTATTTGTCTTCATCCCTCTTTCTGCACGTGTCCTCAAACCCAGCTGACCTCAGGTTCTACTCATACTCTTACAGAGAAACTAAAAATTTGCCTGAAGATGGCTCAACATATGAGCTGTGTTCTTAGTTCCTCCAAAGCCAGTCAGGGTGATAATTCTCTCCAGAGCATACTGAGTGGAGGACCTAGATAACTTTGTGGTCAATAATTCATAATTACAACAAAAGCAACTTTTAACCTTGTTGGCATAAGTTCTGTGATAAGCTCCTAATTTATTTTACTGTGTTTTGGGAATTTGCTGCCAAAATGGCAGTTGAAACTTACTTTTAAGACTTTCTTATTGAAACACCAGCTTTGGATTACACCAGGAATTCTGACCGAAGTCACCATATTGTAGGAAATATTTATGACCAATAAAACATTTCTAGTTCTTGAATCAAACTAACTTGCATTAATAATTTAAGCAGGTTGCTGTGGTATTAGTTGAATGCATTTCTGGTCCCAAGCAGGCGTAGTTGAGATCATCAGCATCCAAGCTCCTGAGCAGAATGGGCAGCTTGGAAGGCAGCTGAGGAGTGCCTCCTGCTTTGTTGCCTTGTGAGGGGAAGCCAATCAGGATAAAAGGGAAAGGCTGAGTTTGAAACTGCACATCTCAGAGACTTAGTGCATTTAACTCTGGCCTAGCTAGCCCTTGAAGAAAGCAGGCAGCCTTGGTAATCACCTAGAGAAGCACCAGGGGATGAGGCAGCCACCCACAGCTGCATGGCAGTACAAACTCAATCATCCCTACTGTGAAGTAGAATATCTAATAGATCATAATTACAAATATGGGGGCTGGGCTAATTTCTTACACAGGTGGTAAATTGCTGTAGCTCAGGTAAGGAGCAGCAGTTAGCTTTGTCTTTTGTTTTTATGGCAACACCAGAACCCAGTGATCATGGTAGAGGTAAAAAACAGAGACCAGCCAAGCTAAAATTCTCCCCTGCTTGAGCTTTGTATCTCCAGTCACTGTTCCAGTGCAAGACAAAGCTGTTTGCATTTCCCTGTCTGACACAGGTAATGGTATTCTGCTCTGCACTTCCTTATGCATGTATCAGGTGTCCCTCTCCCCTCATTTATTATCTGTGCATCACTATCCCTGCTGGGCACAGCTCTTTCATAAAGGTAATAAGAAGTAGATTGTGGATGTTTCTTAGGTGCTAATAAGAAAAACAAAGAAACATTACAAAGCAAATTTTTTTCATTGTTCTTAAGTATGTTGGCATTCCAAAGTTTTCCATAAAATTTGTCTGCGTATACTTGCTCTCAAATGGCACTAAATTCCACAGGTTAATCAAATTAATCAAATTAATAATTTTGATTAAATTATCAATTTATCCAGACACAAGTTCCCTGGCTCTCATGTCTTTCCTCCACATTCCTTTTTTTTAGAAACAAATTATAATTTGTTTAAAAGGAGTACATGTAGCTATCTCAATAATTACATGACCCTTGTATGGCATCACGTGTATGCCCTTTGATACAACACGGTTTATTGTTCCCATTGCTTGCTGAAAATTTTAGTGCTTTCAGAAGTATTTGAAATTCAACATTTTTATCCGCTCCCTGCTAATTAATATCTAATTAAATATCAACTGATTGCTCCGTGTTGGGCGGTTACGGAATTTTGTCCCTAAGCGCCAACTGATTTTGAACAGTGCCACACTTTGGGACTGCTGAATGGTTTCCTCTGAACACTGGGCTTTATACAGCATTCAGAAACACCAACACGAATTCCTGCTTCCTATGAAATTAGCCTAACAAGGATTTGGAGAGTAACCATTTGTGCTCTGTGGTTGATGTGTGCGACCTTTTCATCCAAGCAACTATTTCTGAGAACAGAATGCTCATTCATCATGGGAAGAATTGAGGCAAAGTCAATTTACACCACACATTTGGTCTGTTACAAGACACAGCCATCCGCTGTTTGGTTTTAGAAGTTAAGCATTACATACACTCCAGCAAGTGGTGAAGGTTTTTTGGTCAGCCCATGTAACCCTTAACAATCTTAGGTTTTCAGCAATAATATCAGGTTGTTGTCATAAAGAAGGATGTCAGAATTGGTATAAATGCACAATAATAATTTTTCAAATATATTTGAAGGTATTCTACAAAAAAACCCCTATTATCATGCCAGGGTAGGTCAGCAATTTTTGCAAATGAGCAGTGTAATTAAGTGAGAACAATGCTCCTGTGTAACTGTCATGAAGAGAGTATTCATCACCTGGAATTCTATGTGCTCCAGCACACCTGCATGCTTGGCTATGATACGTTTCCTGAGGGTGGGGCAATGAAGTTGAAACTGAAATTATAAGCAACGAAAGGAGTTCTTAAAGAGTTCAGAAAACACATCCATAAAACCAAATTTACAGAGAAACAGAAGAACACAAACTAAAGCTCTTCAAAATAGATTTAAACTTGCAGAACTACCTCTCCCTGGGGAGAATCCAACATGATATTAAGCTTCCACAGGTGAACCTAGGTTATTTTTCCCACAGAAATAAACAATGATCATTACAGTTTAGGAGACAAATATAGCCAGAGTTATATTCTTCAATAACAGTCTATAAAGTTTTGTTTGATACATTTCTCCCTTGTTCACTGAAGTTAAAAAGTTTGCTTTAAAGAGCATTTTAGAGACCAAAGAGAATTCACCTTTGCCACAGTTAAAAACAGTTTGTCTCATACAGTTCCTGTTACTGTTCCTACTATGACAAAGCCACTGGTTATGGAATAAAAAGTGTATTGGGTTTGAGTCTCACATTTCATTAAGCTCTGTAACATTTGCATGTTGAGTACAGTCAGAACAACACACAGTAAGTTACAATTAACAGCTTTACTTAGGGAAAGAAAACAAACCATTATTGAGGTGAATTCATCTCACCTGATCTTGCCAATTACTACATTGCATTTTTCCAGTTCAGAACATTAATGCAGAATATGAATGACCAAACAAGCTTTTGAAAAAAGAGCTAAACAGAAACGTGGCTCCCAAAACTGATTATGAGGGGAATAAATGTTGTGATGAGATCAGGCACTTTGCCAAAACCAGCATACCCCTGCTGTGGAAAATTGCATAGAGCAGAATAAACACTCCAGGAAGTTCTAATTACCTTAATGATGAACTTTTATGTGACCATATTTCTGATTCAAATGCATCTGCCTTCACATTCCAGTGCTCTGAATTCTGTCTCGTGACGGTGTGTACACAGACAGCAAAGACATCACATTGCAACAATCTGCTGGAAGAAAATGAAACAAATTCTTTAGTCTTTTACTGCAAAACACACTCTTCAGACTTATAATGGTTTTCTGAACTCTTCCCACCTTGTTGCCATCTGTGCTAAAAGGAGTGGATGCCAGAATTGGACATGGAGTGCTCATTTAATGCTTTATTCAGTAGTAAGGATCCTGTTCTTTGATGCTTTTTGGCACACGCATTCCTTTTCAAGGCTGCATCCAAGACCTCAGTGAGGTGGGTGGCCTGGGGATAGCTGGAGAAAAGAGCTGCGCCCTCAAACCCCACTCCTGCTCTCATTTCTCTTTGCTTGAGCACTCTGAGAGCAGCACAAGCTGTTCCACTGGGGCCGAGGAAGCAGGGAGGGGAAGATGGAGAAGTGACATTTGGTGCACAGAAGAATGTGCTTGGGCTCAGTAGCTAGGCCAAGAGCACCTGGGACCTGCTTCTCTGAATCCAGCTGGGAGAGGATTATTCCACGCTCCTCTGGAGAGATTGAAAGAGACTCTTCTTGCAAACTGAGATTTTGATTTTCTCTGTCCTGCCATCCTGCTTCTCTAGATAAACTCTGGCTTTGACTTTAGCTACTCTGGCTGCACTTGTCCCTGTAGAGTTTTAACAGCCAGTTGCTATTAAATTCTTTGATAAAGACATTAGAACAATGGATAAAAGTATAATTTTAGGAATATAACCCAGGTGTTTATTTTAAATGTCATGAAGTGTCTAAGGGTAAAGAATAGCAGAGGACTAAGAAATATATTATGACTCAGAAAGTTGTGAAGACTGAATAAAAAAATACAAGTCAATGGTTATTTTGAGCTGGGAAGGACATTAACAAGTGGAGATCCTATGACCTACACCAAAACTGGGGTTAATTTAATCTCTTTGCTACTCATCTGGAAAGCAAGCATGCAGTAGCAGAGACAGCATAATTGGGAATTATGTGATTATTTAGAAAAGCCACGACTTAAAAAAAAACCCCAACGGCAAACAAAACAAAACAAAATGAAAGCCTAAAAGAAAGGACCAAAAAAGATGGCAGCTGAAATTTACTGTAGGCAAGCGTGAGGTAATG
This sequence comes from Platysteira castanea, assembly GCA_013397175.1. Taxonomy (NCBI): domain Eukaryota; kingdom Metazoa; phylum Chordata; class Aves; order Passeriformes; genus Platysteira; species Platysteira castanea. The sequence goes on from VYXC01007095.1 coordinate 3,522,272, forward strand.
TGTACTAAAAAGAACAATTTGAATTACTCATATACACTTGATGGTTTGCAAAATCACTCAAGAAAAAGATCTAGGCGTTACTGCAGACAGCTTAATGGAAACTTCTACTCAGGGCACAGTAGTGGTCAAAAAAAGCAAACAAAATGTCAGGCTATATTAAAGATGGATTGAAGAATAATACTGGAAAGAACAACAATACCACCAAATACATCAACAAAGTATTCTTCATCTTCGGATCAGGGTATTTTGCTTTCTTTATATGAAAAGAAATGGGAATCACCTGGAAAAAGAAAATAAATGGGATTTAGGGGCATTGATAAACAAAGTGAAAGATATTTAAAGGGTATGAGAATGATGACATCCTTCAAATTAGGGGTTTTTTTTTCTAAACAGCTTCTCTTTTCCTCAGCTCTTGAGTTTGGAAATTGGGTTAGCAGGAGCATATCTGTCCCTTTGTCACATCTACCAGGGTAAGTGTCGATCAGACTGTGGATGAACTTCCTGTGAGCACGAGGCCTGAATGGAATTCCCGTGCTGCTCTAGAGAAAACTGGAAAGGGCCAGCTCCTCACAGAACCTCCCTGCTCTCCCCAGCCCAGTCTGCAGAGCCCAGCCCAGCACTGGGTCTTACCCAGCTCAGGCTCAGCTGATGCCCACACCCGGCACCTTGAGTTCAGTCTTTACCTGCTTGCTCAGTCCAGCCCAGCACCCTAACCTGAGTTCTCCCCTCCTTTAAACCCTTCCTTCCCCTGCACCCCTGCGCTTACATTCCCAAACGACCCTCTGCTGCTTCCACAGTCCCTGCAGCGGGGTGACTGGTGAGAGTGGTTTTTAGCCCCCTTTCCCTTCCTCCAGGCACATTCCCAGCTCAGCTCCCTCAGTGTGTGCTGCCAGGATCACCAGCACTGCTGGAGCCCCAGGAATTCCCTGCCCTGCAGCACCTACAGGCTCTTCCCAGGCTTTGCAGACCCCCGACAGAAGCCCACGATGCCCTGAACGCTATCAATTACTATTCAGAGTAAACACGGAAAGCTAAAATCAGAGGTTAATTCACAGCAGACGAACACCCCATCACACACACCACCCACCTTGGGGCTTTATCATGCCTCAGTGCTTAAATTGCTTATTAATATTAATTAAGGCAGGAGGTTTCTCTCCCAATTGCTCGACATGCCAGGTTGAAAGCTGGCCTGTGGATTAAGGACAGTGATATACACCAACCTCTGTGGTTCTTAGGGTAGAGTGTTATAAATAGATGTTAGAATTGTAAATTTAACATTGTTTAGTCTGAGGATAAGCGAGGAAAATGGGAAACTCATTTGCTCAGCAGTAGCAGGGCGTGGAGTGTTGTTTTCTGGCGAGGATTATTTTTATTTTTATTACTAAACTCTTGAGAGCCTGGAGATGTCACAAGGTCCTTTGCTGTTCTGGGCTGTGAAACCAGGAGAGGAAAATATGAACTTACACAGTTTTATATAACTTACAAATGTGTTTAGCATTTTCTGTGACAGTGAAGGCAGTCAGAAAATTTAACTGTTTCCTTTGTGAACTTTATTTTGTTTGTCTGGAAGTTTGATCTGTTTCAGAGCAGGGACAGGACATTTTCCTACATAAGCAAAATAATATCTAATTACAATAAAAAGGGGAGGAAGAAAGAAAAACTGAAGTTCTGCTGTGAAATGGCATTATTACCTCTCTAACAGGAAGCATATGGAATAGTAGCCTGCACACAGGTCTGAGAGCCAGGAATAAATCAGTGCTAGTCTAGACATGCTGATTCCAGCTGTGGTCCTGAAACAAGCTGTCAGGGCTAGAAGCTGGTTAAGTCTAATGTCCATCTGGAGAGGATGGTGAACGAAGGCAGAGCAACTGTCCCATCAGAGCTGCTGGGAGAACAAGGGTTTCCTGCTGCAATCCCTTCTGTGCAACAGTGACTGGCTCCAGAGGCAGTGTCAGAAATCAGGGTGGTACATCCTAGGGAATTGTGCCTTATCACATAGCCCCATCCTCTGCATTATAGAAAAAGAAGCAGAGGAAATGTCTTCACTTAATCGTGTTTTCCACTCCTTAGTATGGCCCTCATTTATTGTTCTGCTTGTGCTTTCCCCATTATAGTTATGATTAATATGGTTAAGTAATATTTACAAGCACCCAGAAGATGGAAAGCCTATATATTATCTATACAGGATAATTACCTCACAAAAGGACCTAAATAAAGGTTGATATAATTCCAGAGAGCAAGGCACTACCCTCACAAAAATACCTCCTCTCTCTTCCTGCCTCCACTCAAAACAATGGCTCCATCTCAACTGACCTCACATGAATAAATTACACTTGCACCTCCTTTACCATTACCTTATTTTCACACAGCAAAAGGATCCTAGTTTGTCTGTTTGCTGTAGCCTGAATTCTGCCATCCTCAGACAAAACTCTTCCCTCCACTACACAGACTTTATTCACCAGAGAAAAACCTCCCAAAGCCCTTACAGACCTTATGAAAGACGTTTTCACTCACTTGGGTTAAATGAGCACTGTGTGTTTTCTTTCTTCCTTTTTTTTTTTTCCTGGGGGTGGCGTAAAAAGTAATAAATGAATCATTTCAACTTTGGGCGAGAAGTTTAGGTGTTGTATTTGTACCATGCAACTACATAAACACAGAAGGAGCCAGTTAACCAGTGAGTTGCAGGATATGTAGAAAATGAGATGATCTAAAACGTTTTAACACATTTTCCATATATTAGTGCTCGGACGAGTTGTGTTTTGCTTTCTTACAACAGACACAAGTCAGTAAAAGTCCAAAAGGAAAGTCTGAGGTTTTATATTTCTGTTTGTGGTACAGGAAAAGGGTTACGATCTCAGTGGTTGATTCAGTGAAATAACATCTCTTTTATACACATCTGCCTAGCAAGTAGGGCGGTAGTTGGAAATACCCAATCTAAAGCATTAAAGATTTGCTGGCAAATAGCGAGGCATTTTCTGCAGAGGGAAAGTTGTTATATTGAGTAGTCACTTTGAGTGCTTAGGAGTTACAGTCAAATATCCAAACACTGTGGAGTTACACTGCATTTATTATTTTCTCAAGTATTTAGCACACTGGGAATGGACTCTGCTGCGTATTTCAAATCCAAGAAGAAATGGTAATAGCAGATTTAAATAAGAAGATATTTGGCAATGGTAAGTAATATTTTTATAGCAAATTATTTAGGGATCATGCATTCAGCTCTTTCACATGTCAGTATGTATTATTTTCAACTGCTTTAATATCAGAGTTTGAAAGAGAAGAATAAGTGGATAAGAGGTATTTCACAAATTACGTTTTTGTCTGTCTATTCACTGTTATCACTGCTTTATTTTTAAATTATCTGAGAAATTTTAAGCAAATTATTATTGTTCAACAATCAGCATTATGAATTAAACAGAGATGTTCTACATGGAAGTACCTTAATTTTGGACACTTGTAGTTTGCAGTAAAATATTTCTCTTATTTTTCTTGCTGTATATAAATGCCTGCAGAGTGGACCAGAGACTTTTGTGAGTACACAGCTTCAGTTTTGAAGGCCTCTGTATACCTGCAATATTATAAGAGGCAGAAAAGAAAAAAAAATCACAGATTAAATGATTCATTACTCAGAAACATTTTAAAACTACAAAATATCTCACCAGCAATTAAACCTCATAAATAAGATTAATTAATTTCAAAAATAGATGGAAAGGGAGCATATGGGATTTTAACTTTCTGGGGTTTTTCTTCAGCTTTTGCTAAGTCCATTTTTTCCCCAGAATTTTCTCTAACCTTTCTCCTCATTTCCACTGTGCTGTGTAACTGAAGGCTATATTCTTCAACTATTTCATTTTTCTTGAAAGAAGCAATACAGAAAAATGTATTCATCCATGAGAACTAGAAAGGGGCAGTATCTAATAACCTGAAATCACATTTTTCAAACTATTTTAAAATTAAACATTAACATAATTGTCTACTACATTTCCAGAGCTCAGACCCAAGCAAGACACTCAAATGCAGTATTTACTCAAATCTCTGTATGAACTAGCCCATACAGGAAATCAGTAAATTGCTCCTGAGTCTCAGTCTCAAAGGGGATACGTATTTGTTTAGTCATGTATTATAAATAACATCTGTAGACTTGCAGCCTTGCCAGCATTATTAATGCAGCCTTCACTTAATAGCATCCTTTATTTTGCGCCTCATTAGACACTGATTCAAGCCATGTGAGCCCCCAGAAGAAGGTGCAGGCTGGCGTGGCACACGGGTATTGGTGCTGTGCTGTCCACACTGCCAGGGCAGCCTGCCCTGCTGGAGTTGGTGTGCCCTGAGCCGGGCACGGAGCTCCTGGCCAGCAGAGCCTTGGGGCACGCAGTCAGCACAGGGGCTTGGAGCAGCCCCTGCTGCTCCTCTTCAGGGGGATTACTCCCAGGGTGCAGGTGGGGACAGAGCACTCCCCTCTTCCCCCTCTGTACCAGCCCGTGCCTGGCAACAGATGCCATAAAGCTGTGGGGCTGTCAAATCGCCTCAATTTATGCTGGATAATTGTCACTGACCTGACAGGCGACGGCCTCTCCATCGCTCCTGCAGCTCCTTGCTGTTGGAGAGCACCAGGGATGTGATCTGCTGCTTTATTTGCCTCCTGCTGTTGGAGCATCTCTGCTCTCTGTATTACAGCGTGGCACATCCTGCACCCTGTGAGACAGCTTGCGTGCCTTACCACATGGAATAAGCTTTGTATGCAATAGAGTCTGCTGGATAGGAGACAGGTTGCAGTAGGATAGCATTACTTGGCACCAGCAAATTCTTTTTTTCTAAGACTAGTTGTTAATTATTTTGTCCATTGTCCCATTAAAAAAAACAAAGCAACAAGTATTTAATTATCTTCCAGTACTTTTCATCAGAGGAATTCTCACCCCACACACCCAAGAAAGAAGGTGACCACAAGGCCATAACCCTCTTTCTTTGATGAGGACAAGGATTCAGAGTGAGGGAAAGCAAACCTTGGGTCAAACCAGAAGGTCACCATCAGAGCTGGAGGGAGACCTCCAGACTCAATTAGAGTGTTCAGCCAAAAATGAGCTGGGGCAGATTTTTACTGCTTTGTAGTGCATCAGATGTGGTTGGTAAGGCTCAATTATAGCTAGTTTACTTCTTTGCCCAAGATTAATGCTGAGCCAAAACTGATATTGTCAAAGTCTTAACATCTTCCTGATAGCAATTTTATGCATTTAGGGTCCTTTCTTTTACCCAGAATTAATAAAAAATACCCCTCAGCTTATGCAACCCCCAAAGGTCTGGATATTATTGAATGTTTATTTGAGTCGACTCTTTAAAGCTTCAGTCCATGGATAAAAAGACAAAATTCATAATCAGTTTAAAAGGTGTTGAAATAAAAGGGAAAGAACTAGAACAAGAAAATCTTGGGTAATATTATTGGTCATATTTTTGTCTTGGAACACAATTTTGGACAACTACTTGGGAGTTAAATCCCAGAAGGGGCTGCTTCTCATGGGAAATCCAAACGGAGATGAAGAATATAGCATCAGTTCTTATGGAAATCATTATTAGGCATTCTCTGGATCAAAAAAGAGCATACATAAGAAAAGGACACTGGAAAATTTGACTTCCCTGAGCACATCTCTGCTGCAGAATCAGGTCATTCAGAGACCAAGCACACCAAGCCTGCTGCAGTAGATGGCACTGTGTGAGCCTCAGCACGCAGTTTCACACCAGCTTTCCGTGTGGATGCAGAGAGCCTTTCCAGAGAGTCTGTTCACAAGTCAGCCCCGTGTCTGCAGGCAGAAAGTCTGTCCCACAATCCAGTTCATAGCTGCTCTTCCATGACTCCTCTCACTCCATGGTCCTCCTACTGATATTCATAAAAAATGCAGGGGAAGTGATTACAGGCCTTTGCTGGGCCATAAAAGCAACAGTCAAGCTCCTTTGGGCCGACAGAGGAATAAAGGCAAATGAGGACACAGTGATGTTTAAAAGAAATGGTAACTAAGCAGTGTAACAATCTGAGTGTATAGCAAGTTTCCAAGATTGGTGGAATAATGTCTTTACATTCAGATTTGGAGCATATTTTAAAATATAAGCTTCAGCTGGAGTAGGAATTATTTTCACCAGTGCAGGAATTACAGGTTAACATTTTCTCTTTGACAGGTTAATTATACTCGGTAATTAGAACAACTTCTTCTGGGCTTGAAAACTGATTCTGTAGAAAAATCAAAACCCAAGATCAGGAATCCTCAGCTGAGAGCTCTCAGCCACTAGCTCTAAACTACTTAACATTAGATACTGCTCTGGAGGTGTAGGCTGATTTCAAAATATGGAAGAAAAGTAATCTCCCACAGACACTAAATCCTGACTGTTTGGGATCCTACAGCTGACCCCAGCAGCATTTATCACACCTATGACCAAGGTACCATCAGATCTCATGAACCACCAGAAGCCGTGTGTTTTATGCCTTACTAGGGACCTATTTACATGACAGATTATACTGTTTCCCTCATGGGAAACCTGTAAAACAACCTCATTTTTCTGTCAACGATAATGCTGGTGAGTGACATACGAGGTGTGCACTGCCACTAAAGTCAGTGTTAAAAGCTACAGTATTGCCAAAAAACAAGAGAGCTGCCATTGGAACTTAATGCTGTTATCTTCAACCCCACAAATAAAAACTGTCTGCTCAGTTTCATTCTGATTGCCACAGCCTTAGAGATAAGGTGCAGCAGCAGAAATGTGAAGGTTCCTCAAGGCTTTTCTAACGCAGACTTAAGAAGCAGCCTGTGTTAAGTAGCTTTGTCTCTGCCAAGCTCCAGGAATGACAAATACTCAGAAATAGCTACTGCTTAAGCCTTGTGCTTGAAATGACAACTGTACAAGTGTGGTAAAGTCATTTTATTCAGACACAGACATCCAAGAGAAGAGGTTACGTAACTCATCACCAATCCCCGACAGTGCTGACTGAAAAAACAAAGAAACAAATGAAAAAGCCCAAACCAAGCCATAACAACACCTCAAAACACTCTGCAATACCTTCTCCCCCTCAAAAAACCCCTGCAAACAACCCAAGCCAAACCAAGAAACGCAGCAACCCAGACAGGACCACACATGTTACCTGTGAAATGCTAAAGTATCACAAGCCCCTGACTTTGGTGAGCCTGAGATCAGGCTGCTGGAGCAAGTGCTGCCCAGACCAGAGTGTGAAATATGGAGCAAATTCTGCCACTGTTCCTCAGGAGGACTGAGGACACTCACCTTTTCAGTGCTTCCATTCATTCACATCTGGCTGTCCAAGGAGTAAAGCAGGCAGTGGCAACGAAAATGACAGAATCCAACATGGACTCACAATAAAAGGTTAAAATAGCAGGTCTAAATACACCTTTTAACTGAACTCGTGAAAAATACAGAGAAAATTTTCATATCATTTTTGTAAGTAGAGTCAATTCAGTTTTCTTTTGCCCTTTATGGTTTTTTTCCTTATAAATTATAGTTTTTGCTGTTGATAATTCTCCTTTCATCCAACCTAAAGGGCCCTTTATGTCTGCCTACAGTTTAGGGAACTATAAATTAAAGGGAATACTAAGTCAGATGAAAAAGGAGCATTGTGTGACTGGAAATGTGGAAAGAAGAGGTAAAGTCATAACTTTTAAAAATATTTGTTTAAATTTGAATGACACCATACAGGAGAGCTCACATAATGCTTTTACTACTCTGGTGCTGCATTAAGTTATAAACTGTGTATTAGTCAGTGGTTTAAAAAAAAAAATGGGCCTTTCCTTCAGTACCAGATATTTAGCAACTTCATAGCTGACATAAATATTTAGTGTTTCTCGAAATCCAACATAATGTCATACACATAGTCTAGATACACGCTATAAAAATATTAAAATAACAATACAGCCAACCACACTCAGTTGAAAGGGTACCATTCTTGCCTTGCCTCATGCACCTCATCATGGTTACAGCCAACACACTTTGCACTCACAGTGTTGTGCTTTGTCCATCACACATTTAACACAATCACTTGTGGAAATCACCTGGGCTGCTTTTTCTGTAAGCAAAGCCTTGCATGCATAAAGTAACAGATTCTTCATGGAGTTCAAGGATGTGTTCTCAAGATGAGGTAAAAATACTTTTTATGGGTGTACACTTAGTGTTAGACCCTCTTGCATGGAACTACATAAGCACTATTTTACTGCTCATCTCTGGGGCACTGCAACCAGAACGGTTTGTAATCACAGAGTGGGAGTGCAAGTCATGAAACACAAATGTTTCTGGCAAGACAAAGTCTAGGAGCTTTTATTAATTCACAGGAAAGCAACTCACTTGAAAATAGTCTAGGAGGTTGCAGGGCTGGATACCATCATGAAATAGTCAGGTAATAAAGTTCTCAAGAGGAAGTGATTTTTTTCAAAAAGGATCTGAAGCAAAAGGAGGAGTTCCAAACACATGAAAGCAGCGTGAAGCTGGAAGAAGGGGCAGAAGAAAAAAAAGATAAAAATATGTAGAAGATAGAGGATGACATCAGTACAGAGATCAATGAGAAAAGGATTCCATGGAGATGTGAAGATCAGAATATTTCTCCCAGTACAAGAACTAAACAAATCTTAGAGGCAACAAATTTAAAACAATTACAAGGAAGTACATTTATATGTAACACGTGAAACTCATTGCCTGTGGATACTCTTGAAATCAAAGCTTAATGGGAGCCAGAAATGGATAAATTACAGTTCTATTACACAGGATTCATTTCATGTGTACAAGCAAAAAAAAGATCTTTGTGCTTCCTGGCAAAAGTTAGGTACTAAGTAATGAAAGGAATTAGAGAGAGATTTACCTAATTTGACATAATGCAATACTTACCTATGATGGGGCAGCTGTAAGTTCTGGTAAAACAAGACTATCATAACATAACATGATATGTCCAAGAATTTTGGAATAATACACAAAACCTCTGAGTGCCAGTCTACTCTACCAACAAGGTACTCAGAAACTCTTCCTGAAAGCAAGCTCTACCTTGATTCTTTTTTTAAAAAAATTAATCCCTTTGAAACAATTGCTATCAGTTATTGCTGGAGAAGGATACTGGATTATCTGGGTTTACAGGGTGGCTCAACATGCCATGTTGCTACATTTTCATGGATGGAAGGGCAGTGTGAAAGTCATGAAACCCAAGACAGAAATGACTGATCCAGCCTTGTTTAGCAGCAGTGAGGGGATGGATTGTCCTGTGTATAACTGTAGTCTGCAATGTGGCAAATGTGGAAACTGTGACTGTGTTTAAGGCAAAAGTAATTTATCAGTTTGCTGAACAATGTAAGGACAGGACAAAACTTGAACACTCCAAACTATTGGCTTTCTTTCATGTTAGCACAAGTGGTGTTTGCGGTTGGGTGGAGATCAGGACTGAAGCTGTTCCATCATTTCTTAGACCTGCTTTGCCCAGTATTGATGTCCTGTTTAAATTTATACATTCCTTTTTGGAAAAGGTTATCACCAGTAGCAACAGGCAAAATATTTGGTACTGAATAGTCTGCATATTTGTCCTCTAGAATCCAAACCTGTGTACATGGAAAATAATTTTGAGAAAACTCGGATCAGCTCCTGTATCTGCTATGGTTCCAGACACATCCTGATTTTAGTCATGCAAAAGAGAAGAATTGCCATAAGTATTAAATTCAATGGCTCCTCTCTTTCCTTTACCCACTGCCAGTAGACACTAACTCCAGACATCAGCAAGTTACTCCATTTTATGATAACTATCCCATGGCAGGAGTATCACTCTATCTGTGAATTGCATTGTTTGACTTTCATTCTGGAGCAGGAGTTGCTGCCCCTTCCGCATGCTGTTCCCTTTATCTACAGATCTATATTTTCATCAACTCACCTCTTGGGGTGAAGTCTCTGTCTGATGGAAATCAAAGACAAAACAGCTAACTTCAAAGTGCTCATGATTTCTTCTGCCTTCTTGTTCCACACATTCATTATGCTTTAGATTTTAAGTATTTCCTTTTATTTGTTTGAATACTCTTTATTTTACCACATTCTTTTCCTGTCCCTCACACAAGAAGGAAATAAAGAAACCACATTGATTTGCTTTATATTTCCTATTATCTCATAAACTTTTATCAATGCAGTTCCTTTCTGCAGAGGAGAGTCCAAATAATTTCATTCTTTTAATACAAAATTCCAGCCTCTGATTAGTGTTCATTGCCCTTTTCCTGCTACAATACCTTTGAGCTAAGTGATGAAGATTGACCACAGTATCCAATATCAAAGCATACCATTAGAGCAACAAGGCAGGCACAGTAGAGGTTCTCTCTCTCTCTCTCCCTCTCCCCCTCTCTCTCCTTTTCCTTATGGCTTCTAAAAACCTGCTTTTCTGTTCACCACTGGGCACTGAACAATTACTGTACAGAGAAGATGGAAAAAACTGCAAAAGGTTACAGTAAAGCAACATGAAAAAACAGCCCCTCCTTGTGATATTTATGTTTCTGCTGCTGGCCCTGGCTGAAATCCAGACTTGGAATGAACAAAACTCCCAGTGGCTTAGGGACTACATTATTCAGCCCATAGTCAGGAAATGCAAAAGCATGTGACAATGGGAAGAAATAAAGCAAGCCTTCCAATGTTTTTGAGCTTCCAGCTCAATCAGCTGGGATCAGAACTCAGGGACTGTTGAGATTTTGTGTGAATGAGTTCTCCATTGCTAAACAAAAACATGTGTGTGCTGTAGTGAAAGACAGTGAAGTGGTAAACAGTATGTGGCTTTGCTCCCTTGTTGATATTTTGTTTTTACAGTGCTAGCACTACATATAAAACCCCATTTTATGTACAAGGCCACTGTCCTTTCTCTTCAAATACAGGGACAAACTCTTTCCCAAAATACCAAGTCAGCTCCCTATTTCTCCTCCTTCCCAGGAAAGCTACCTCATAATTGTTGATCACTACTCAGAGCCAAGTCTTGGTTCTTCTGACAGAGTTGGGTAATGTTCCACGTCATTTGTTAACCAGTGAGTCAGGTAAAAACTGTGTCCTTCGCAGAAGATTTCCTTTGGGGAACCAATATCCCAAAAACTTAGATGTTAGGAAAATCATGTCGAATTCTCTTGGTAAACATTTAAAATACAGAATGCCTACAATTGTATTATCAAGGACAGAGTTTCCCAGGACTCCTGCAGACGTGGTACACGGCAGAGATTTCATCTTCCCTTTTTATGCCAGGATGGGAATCATTCTCACAAAAGAGATGTTTGTCTTTACAGTCTGCGTTTTACCTAGAAGTTGCAGGACCACTAAGCATGACACCCTATCCGTGCAATGTTTTAAACCTATTTTATAATTCCTCTCCCTCTTTTGCAAGGTTAGTGACAGAGCAATGAAACCAGGACCTTCAAGACACAGAACGCAGAGGGCAGCAGGTGTTTAAGCACTCTCACATTGACCATTTCCATGATCAGACAGGGCCAGGTTTATGCTTGCATTTTCCTGAAAAGCATGAGATTTTTGGTTTGTGAGAACACTCTAAAGAGGTCTGACTATTTCAATAAACTAACATTACTGTTTAAGATACAATTTGCTCTTTTATGGAGTTTTTTTAAAATTTACGAACACCCTATGAATCGTATCACATAAATTGATTGAGAGCAAGCAGGTTTCTGCAGCAAGATTGTTTTTTTGCCTGTCTGAGCACAAGTGAGGATCAACAGGTGGGGACTGACATGATCTGTGTGATAAACAACAATTTTCTGAGTCCTTGATCAGGTGGGATCATAAAGTTTTGGTCTAGCCCCTAAAGGGGAAAGTATTTAAGCACTGGTAGGTTAAAGAGATTGTGTTCAGGGTGAACAACACAGGGGTCTGGCATTCAAAAGTGGCACAGATTATGTTTTGCTCCCGGAGCGGAATTTGTCTGTGAAACTCTTACTAGCTTAATGTTAAAGTATCTGAAATAATCATGTTAAAATATGTGAAAAATCCAGGAAACATGCTTGCCATCTCAGCCTCCAGCAGAAAACCTTCACTGAATTAGCACAGACTCTGCTGTTGCCCCATCTCCCCTCAGGTAGGTTTAAGGTGCCCAAACCCCATCAATACTAGGACAAGAGAGTGATGGATAAAAACAAATGACACAAACTCCTTAAATGGTCCTGCCACCTCCGGGTAGCTGGGAGCCTGCTGGAAACAGTTTCCTCAATACTGCATCCCATTGCTTTTGTTTATCTAGCCTTGCTGACATTTTCTTCAATTAGGAAACAATAGCTCCGTTCCAATGTACTGAGCAGAATTACTGAAACTGAGTCACGTGGCTCCAGGAGAGTGTGTTTTCAATTATTCACTCTGTCTTTTTTTGCCAGGCCTATGAAGAGGAACAGCCTTCTGCAGGAGTCAGGTTTGTCTGCCTCGCTGTTGTAAGTTCCTCCTTTTTAATTTTTATTTTACAATAAGGGTTTTTATTATTATTATTTTTTAATTCAACTCTCTGAGAGTTTCTTACTCTTTATTAGAAAACTTCCAAATCTTTAGCTCTTCCTACTGCGTGGAAACCCTAGACATCTGCAATAGTTCAGTGCTAGTAGTACTGCTCAGTAATGAATCTGAGCAAGATCACAAGATCTAGATTAAATTAGATGCAAGATCTAGATTAAACAAGGATGCTGCTAGCACTTGGTAATGTAAAACTCATCTTGTTCTTGCTAGTAAAGTTCTGTCTTTCCTACTGTCTGGTTAACAGCAGAGCATTCGCATTCAATCTGGGAGCTACACCAAATTACTTGTATCTTGTAAATGCTTGGTTTAATATCCAACCAAAAATTTGAACCAAATGGCCACAGCTCAGATCATGTATTTTGTTTGCAGAAGACAGGCTGAGTTTGGGCTTTTTAGATTTAAAGCTGGAAAAATAAAGCTTGGGGGAGAAAAAAAAAAAAGAAACAGAGAAGGAACATTTGGTTTGCATTACAAACCACAGACAGCTTCCATCAGGCGATCTGGAGGTATAAGAATGGCAAAAGAAAATGACAAGCAGTGAGTGCACTGGAGAAAAAGATGAATGGTTTGGAGAATTGACTTAGACGTAATTGTCCATGCCATCAATATCTTGAATTAAATTTGGTGGAAGATGGCAATGAATCATAAAGCTTCTCTGGCACTGGTCATATTGTATGCTGTGTAAAATAACATTTCTGGATATTTTTATTGGAAAACTTATAGACTGTGTTGGTACGTCCTATATTTCTGTCACTTATACAACCCTGAATCAGCAGCTCTGGAAATAATGTTGCCTTAGTTAGGACTTGTGATCTAATACTTATAGCAAGAACAAGTATTTAACTGGAAGTTTTCAGGTCTGCTGGGTTTATTTTCACATCAGCCACCGGTTAGCTGTGGGATTAGGTAAGTCATTCAGGGTTAAACTTGGTCTTTGAGTGGATGGAGCTCTCATGGGGGTGGAGGAGGAGGAAACAGCTGATGCAGCAGGGCATAGAGTTCTCTCTGCATAAGGTAAAATTCCTCAGGAGCATTACAGGGGGATGGGAAAGAAGAATGCACTTAGACCAGCGTTTCCTTCACTGTTGCAACAGGTGCTTCTATGTGTCCCTGCATCCCAGATGTTTAGCAGAGCCAGAGAAGAACCTCTTGGAGATTCAGTACTGATGGCAGCTCTCCCTTCTTAAGCTCAACAGCTTCAGGCAGAGCAAGGAAGGACTTAATTCTAGCATGCCAGTCTCCACAGAGCTGCATTTTGACCATTAAGCTATCAAGTCCTCTGCTTATCCAAATGCTTAATAGCTCTTTTTAAATCCTTCCTCTTTGACAAAAGTAAGAGTGTGGTTAATGTTTGTACAACATTGAAATCCTTGAATGAAAAGTGTCCTTTCTTTCAGTTTCCCCACACAGGCAGGAATGTTTAGGTCTGAATGTGCAGCTCGGGGACGTTTGTGACATTGCTGTTACCAGTGTCTAATAGCAATGGCCAGAATCACAGAAGGAGCACTGATCCCTAGTGCAGATTTTCAAGTGAGGCACATTCCACTCTCCCTCAGCTCTGATGCTTCCTACCCAGGTGCTGGGAGTGGAGGCTTGCAGAAATTCCCCTCACCCCAGCCATCCTTTCTTTTTCAACTCCACATTCTGCTCTAATGGCCAGATTGCATTTTTACCTTCATTTGGACATACAGGAAACACAACATCACAGGCTTTAACAAGATTAATTTCCGAATACAACCGAGATGCTAACAGGGATTTCTGCGTTCAGAAATTGCAATTTAGTGCATGCACATGATGGTAGACTAAAGCTTTAGGCTTACCAAAAAAGCATCTTTTAAAAGACACAAACAAGATCTCCAGACCTTGCATTGGTGTGCTCTGTGTCACAGGAGGGGAGCTGTGCTGCTGGGCAGTTCTCCATCACACCAATCTCATCATTCATTAGAGAGGCTGCTCTGAAAAGAAGAAAAAATTAGAATGTTCTGTGAGTTGAAGGGAATGGAGACTATGCAAGTTCAGTTTGACCCTGAAAGCTTCCCTCATGCCAGTGTCAGGGAGGCTGGCAGCCCAGTGACTTCCATTCCACTCTTACGATCTGGGTGGGTCAGACTCTCCCACAGGAGCAGAGAGGATCCCAAAGACTCACAGAGAAGGGCAGAAAGCACACCAGCTTTGGAGAACTTGACATATACTCCTATACACCCACAGCATCTTTGATTTATGCAAATACTTAAGTTTCAATTTTCTCCAGAATGGCAACATAAAATATCAGTTAGGTTCTGTGAGGAGAATAGAAAAGTTTGTGTAGTAAATATGATGATAAAACTTAGGTGAAAGAGCCAAAGTAATTTAGACTTCCTCTTGCTGAATTTTCAGCACTGACACATACCTACCACAGTATTTCTAGAAAGATTTTTCTGAGAGGAAAAGAAGAATTTTACAGAGTTTCCATTTGTTACCTCAAAATGCTCATTATGTTACTCATTTTATAAAACCTCCAGCCTTTGCTACATTTTCATTGTATATCCTTTTTCTAATTTATCTTAATTCTATATGCTGAATCATGTGCTGAAACAAAGCATTTCAGTAATATGACACTTTTTGATTGATGTACTGGAGCTCTATTCTTTTATAGAGTTCAATTCCTAATCAGATATTCACATCTTAAGTGCTTCACTGGATCTCTCTGTTACTCTTAAATGCACAGTCTTAAGTGAGTTCTGGTTTTGCAAAGGTGGAAGTTTTACGGCAGCCTGACATTCCTTACTCTCTCAAGGCTAAGATCTACTTTTGCTAAACCACTTACAACTGGGATGTGCCAGGCTGAGAACTTAGCGTCGACAATTTGATTAATCTTCTTTGAATTATAGTGGATTCATGAATCAAACTTCAGAAGGAGCTTCTTCTTTCCAAATAATATCAGGAGGATAGGATAATGCTTTTAAAGTACCTTCCTTTTCAATTTGGGATTTCAACATGCAAATTCAGCAGATGCCCAAAGCAAGCAGACAATGGAAGCATCACAAACATTTATTAAAAGCACTCCATTCTGCTTGGGTAACATGGCAAGAGAATGAAAAGGTGAAGGAGAATCTAGTAGAGCTCCGCACAGAAGCAGAATTAGCAAGTCATGAGATACCACGTGGCTGTTCTCAGACTGAAAGGCTCTGTTGATTCGATTTATTCATTAGGGCTTGCCAGTAGCGTAGGTTATTAAGTGGGAGAAAGTGGGGTATATTACAACTTACTTTTATATTTCCTTTCCTGGAGGAGATTTAGCACCAGAGAAGCAAAGAAAATTATTGAAAGCATCATGCCACATAAATGGGAGAATGATAGGAAAAAGAGCAGCGGCTCTCTGAAGATGGATCAAAAGAACAATGCTGGGAACAGGAAGTCAAGAAAGTTTCGCTCCATTTCAAGATCACTTATACTCTGCAATGCCAAAAACAGTGATGATGGGTCAAGTCCTGACGAGAAATGCCCCGATTCCTTTGAGATCTCTACCAGCTGGGGGCAAGAGGATTTTGACTGCTGCCCCAGAACGCAGCTGCCATGCACATCAGAGACAGAAGACAGCCCACCTGATCCTCCACGTGTGGTCACCAGCATCCTCCAGTCCAAAGCTGCAGCAAATGAGAACTGCAACAACACGAGAAGAAAGTTCCTCACCAAGGTAGGCAACTCGTGCTGTGTATTGCAATGTTCCCCGCTGCAGTAGTTCCTAAATGGATTAATTAATATTTCTCAGGAACCGAGGGTTCTGCTTGGCTTTTTTGGAGCCTGTGAGCCTGCGGTGTTCCTGCTGTGCATGAAAGGCAATATATATATGAAAATATATTGAGTTCCCTGCTGTGCTGTTGCACTCTGTTGATGGACAATCTGCTGAAATCAGTGCCTCTAGGCCTCTCGATGTTCAGACAAGCACAGCTGGTGTGTTCTGTCTGCAACAGACTCTTCAGCTCAAAATATAAACCTGTCACTGCAGCAAAGTGCACTTGTAGTGTGATACCAGGATATCTCACAGGCCATGCAAGCATGAATTATATCAGTACTGTGTAAGGCACAGGAGATTCAGCAGGCAGATGCTCTTTCCCTCTGATTCAGGAAGAAGGCAGTGATGGCTCTAAAACCACCAGCGATGTCACATTTCCTAGAGATGCAAAAAGTCTAAGAGCCTCATATTACAATGCTATTCTTAATCAGCTATGTGAACCCTAACAATCTGAACAACTTTTCAGTCTGAGCAATCTATTTTAGATGCCTTTAGAAAGTTCTCTCAGTAGGATGTCCTGATTTTTCCACTTTCTCTCTACCCGTTGATGTGATGTGTAAAAGGGACATCACTGCAAGTGTCCTTCTGACACCTCCTTTATTACGTGCCTCCTATCTGTGCAAATAGGTGCTTCTGTGAAAGGACTGATTCTTTCACCTAAGTTGTTTTTCTTGTGTGGTCTATTTTATTTTGTATAAAATAAAATATATATTGGCTAAAATTAGACCTCCATGTCTAAACACACAGCGACACAAGTGCTGAAAATAAGAATCTCCCCTTACCCTTGATAATGACCACAGCATGCCCAGCATTGCAAAGACTGCAGCAGGATGGATGCGAGGTGTTTGAACCCTTGGCAAAGCCCCAGCAGGAAGGCAAAACCAAACTAACTTGCTATCACATTCTGACAGAGAACCAGACCCAGGTCCCAGAGCTCACTCAGTCCCCTGTGAAACCACACGACCTCCTCCTTTTTGGAAGCAGTCCAAATGCACCCTGCTGGTGTCTCTTTGCAAGAGGAGAAGGAGCTGGCCCCTGTGCACTCCCCCATCTCCTCTTTTTAAAAGGTGAAGCACTTAGGTGTGTGCCAGCTGCCACAGTCTATTTGCTTGCACATCTCCTAAGTGTGCAGGGCTCTGAGAACTGTTGTGATCCATATCCATATGCAACTACTCAGGATCTTATTGCAGACTGCAAGTTCAGATCATTTGCTTTTATAGCTGGCAAGCACCTAAAATAGGGATCTAGGGAACAGAGCAAGTCCCGCAATGCCTCTGCACATATAAAATAAAACTGCTAAGGGTATAAATCCACTCTTAAGCTAAAGCATCAATGTCAGTGAAGAACATGTGTCAGATGGATGCTGACATAAATTAGTCAGCAGCTCAGTCCCTCACAGCAGCATTTGGGTTGCTTAGTGCTGCTGTAGACTATGTGTAAAATTAAACGCCCACTCCAGAGCTCTCATAGCAATCTAAACCTCTTCAAACTCTACTTGCTAATCTTCCATACCTTTTAGAGTCATGGATCAATGAGTGATTCTGAACAGTCTTATCTTGGCATGCTAAGTAGGATGAACACTGGTAGCAGCCACACCAAGCCTGTCCTGTGCTGCTGCTGCTGAGGCTTTCCCCTCTAGCATGAAAGCAGTGATCTCCACCTTCCATATGGCACAAGCCTGTCAGAACAATCTTCCTGTACTACATCTCACGAAGCTTAAGCTTAAGACTTCTCTCATTAAGAAGTCAAAAAAGCATTTTTTTCATATCCCAGTGTAATTCCCCTGCCATCTAAATGTGGCACTTCAGAAATTCATGATGTGTGACTCAGAGCTGAAGAATCCTTGTCTTTGTTCAAGAAAATTGATTCCATTCTTTCTGTGGTGTTCTTGAAGATATTGCACTTTTCTTCTGCTTTCCAGCACCTCCGGTCCTAAGCGTGACTCTGAAGGTGTTAATAACTCCCACAGAACTGAACAACTTAATATTTGCTGTCACAGGGAGGGAGAGAAGAATGCTTAAAAGTGCTGCACGATTTAATGCTCCCTGTGCATTTCTTCTCCAGAGCAAGGGGAAACCTGTAACATCAATATTCAAAATGCAAGTTTCTTTTTTCTGTTCAAAACCTTAAAGTACTTCCCTGAGCCATACTCTACTGACTGCATGGGACTCACCATAAGCAATAAACCATTAGCAAATCAAACAGTGTTTCAGGACTAGATAACAGAGTTTTTTTGTTTCCTTCTCTAATATTCTGTCAGCAGTGAGAGCAGATGGACAGTCTTTTGATTCATTTGGCTTCTGTGTTCCACTATTCCCTTGTACTGACTATTACTCACTGTGTTTAGAGGCCCAGGCTTATCTTGGTGTCATTTGTTCACTTTCCAAGATGAGGTGTGCTTGGTTTGGTATGGTGGACTGCCAGCTGGTCCATGTATAAACAAGCAGATCTCCTTTATAGTTTGCTTCTCACAAAATCAGCAATCTTCACGTGGCCTGAAAGGAAAAGAAACCAAAGAAATGGTAAGCAGTATCTGACGCCAGGAGCGCGGACACAGCAAACCCTGTGGAAGATGTCTTTGCCTTGCCAGAGACTGAAATCAGTCCAGTTTTTGGGAGAACTGGGCAGGAATAGATGGTATCAACTCCTTCAGAGAGCAGCAGGCTCTGCTGAGGGTGAGAACTGCTGCAAGAAGCACTTCTGCTCCTTCAAGCAGCATTCCATTTTGTCTTCCCTGCACCCCCAACATCCTGGGCAGCACTGAGAGCTACCAGTGCTGGAATAGCTAGCAGGGCTGGAATGGCATCTAGAAAAAAACAGAATAGAAAATAGCTGAGTTTTGATGAAAAAAATATGAAAGCCGAGCTGACCTGACTGCATGGCTCTACTTGGTTCTAGAAACTTCTGCATCCTTGCTTCCTTTGATCTCTGTCCCTCTGCTTGAAGGAAGGAAAAGGCAAAAGGTAATTTTTCTCCTTTGGTCATCAGCAGAATATAACTTTATTACCTTGCCTTGATGCAAACGCCAGTTAGCTGGCCCTGTGGTACCAGGACAAGAGCCATGGCAACAGACTGTAATGTCTGAAACACAGGCCCACGGGCAGGATGGAAAAACAAATCCAAGAGAGGAGACTGCATTTATTTAGATATTTACGTGTTCTCCTCAGTTTTCACACTTCTTATGTCTTTCTGTCTTCCCAGCCTTCTTGCTTTTGCTGCTCAGCAGCCAGGTCATCCCCAGAGTGAGCTGGGAAAGGAGCTGTTCCATTAACACAGCGTGTGCAAAAAATGCAGGCCAGGCACAGGCTCCCAGGAAAACACACCAAAGGGCAGATGATGGGTGGAGAGGTCCTCCTGTAACATCTGATGTGCTGAATTTTCTGTCTAGGGCAAAACTTGGTCCCATGTCCTGCTCCTTGCATCATCCTCGCTTTCCAGCTTCTGCCATTTTACTGGTTTCAAAGGGAATATGATGCTGGGAAAATGAATTACATCTACTATAAATATTTTTAAAAGACCAAGGCATTGGGCTAGGGTACGTCAGAGAAAGTGGAGTGAGTTTATGCCAGAGACACTCTGGCCCTTTCTCTGTTAGAACTGATGCAGAAAAAAATTGCTCCTTGAAGAAAATGCCCAAAGACTGTATTCTCTTGGAAATCCCTGCCACTTCACAGTCATAAGACCAGAAAAGCTAAATATTTAAATACATTATTGTACTGCTGTTAGATATATTTCTTTTTGGTTTTTTTTTCCTTTTTTTTTAAACCAGCAGTCAATTAGCTCATTGTCATGCACTTGGTTAACTGAGTCCAAGACCTTACTTGAACTAGCCTTGTATAACATTTCAATTCAGACAATCTAACTACTGTGTCTTACTTCAAGAGTGCACAAAAGTTTCTCAGTTTTTCACAGATGCCATGGTTACCCTTATTTCTAAACAACATCTGGAATTAGATGTTTTGAGATGTGACTCTGGACTAGAAATGCCTAATGAAAGCACGAAGGAAAAAGAAATCTTTTAAATGGCAAATAAAAAACATCCTCAGAAGCTTTGCATTCTGGATGACAAAAAAGGGGAACAGGAAGAGAGAGCTGGCCCGGATGTGCAAATTACTTTTCCAGAACCAAAGACAAGAAAACTTAATCTATTCTCACCTGTGGAAAATTCAAGAAGGCTCTTAAACTCCTTTATTTTTTTATCTTTTAGCCAAGCGGACTCAGTTGAAATATAAATTTTGCTTGAGTGGAATTTACAATGCAGATAAAATTTCCCCAGAGTCTTGAAGTGCTGGGAGACAAAGCAGAGAGTTAATTCACTAGCAGCAAACACATGTTTTAATATATGTTCTAATAATGAAGAGACAAGGTTGACCTAGAATCCACCTGCCCCCACACCAAGCCTGCCAAGCTTCTTTTAGCAAATTTTCAGTACTCACTATGTTCAGACCTATAAATCACCTTTCAAAACAAACAGGACACTTTAAAAAGGAGAAGGATGCAAAAATAAATACTGTCTTTACTCTTGGAACCATCAACAATATTTCTATGCATAAAATAATCAGAGAGACAGGAAAAAAGATATTAAAGAACTAAATCCAAAGCAAATTGACTGCTGGCACAAGAATTGGTCAAACACTTATTTTTCTGAAGAACAGCTTTTATTAATTTTCTGTCATGTTGCAATAACTTGGATATGAATATAACGATCTATATCCAGGACCCAAAAAATACAGATGTTGACAACATACAGATATTTGCCACATGTCTGTAGCGCAATAAAAACTTTATTTTGGGGGGAATTTTTTAAAGCAATTCACCTAAATGAATTGCAGCAATGATTGAGACACAGAGCTAATTTGAAATGCAGCCCAACTGGGTAAGATGACTAACAGATATGTAAACAAAAATTTTTCCCAAGATTTTTCTGCAGTGTACGAGGGATTTAACCTCTACTTTCTTGGTGACTCAGTGCACGCAACTTACTGCTCTTGGAAAAAATCTTCATATCAGTTTTGATTTGGTGACATTTCACATGTGTGTCCCAATACAAGCCAGAATTTCCAGCCTGGCACGTGTCCCATTGTACAAAACTCTGCCTCTTCCCCAGAGGACTTACGTGGTGCTGCAATGGAGAACCTCAGAGCCAAACCCACTTGCTCTGTGATGTCCTGTGAAACTGGGCAGAGACACATCACTTTTGGACAATGAATTATGAAAATATTTACAAACACAACGAACACAGTAGCTGTATGTGAACAAGCTATAGGAAAGGCATAAGCATGACCTTGCTTTTAACAGAGATGAGCTGGGGACAGTCTGAAAAGGCCTGTGAAAATCAAGAAAATGAAGTGTGGGGACCAGCTGTGCCAAATTATGTGCGTGTGTCTGACAGGTATCTATGAGAGGGTACATGTATCTTTCAAGGCAGCATTATACAAGAGTAGGGATTCCTAAGAAGGGAAGTTGGCAAGTCCAAACTTGAATTTTGACTACAGGAAAAAGAAAGGAAATTACTCTTTTAAACACTGAGTTTTTAATGCCATTACTCTTTCACAACAGCCCCAATCCACAAACAGCTGACATCTCAGAAATACTCAGCCAAATGGCAGAATAATTTACTACCTTTAATATCTATCTTACACTTCTCATGTTTTAAAACAAACACACCAGCTTATTGAAAACCCTGTGAGTTTTAATGGATGCTTCATGTATGCAGAATCTGACCTGTAATGTCATAATCATACCTGAAATAAAGGACAGTGCAAACAAACAGAACAGGGAACTGACATTTTTTGCTACTCAAGATCTCAAATTTTAAGGCATCACAATGTTAATCTTTATTTTGTTGCTATGCCGAAGACTTCAAAGAACTGCCATAAGATAAAAAACAACAAAAAAAAGAACATAATGTAATCTTGATTTCAAGTAAGTATTTCCCAAGATATTTATCTTGGGTGAAAAGTAAATACAAAAGCTCCAACACTAATATTAGAGTTCAAGCAAACTGGGTTAAGATAGAATTCTGTCCATGCTTGTATCCTTACCAACACATTACTCACTAGAAGCTCTCTTCATGAACAAAAAAGGCTTCGTAAAATTCAGACACTCCTCATTCAAGGCAGACAATCTGGAATGTAAGCAAACCCACAGAGTTAACGAGTCAGTCAATACAAGTATAACCCTCACCCATTACCTACTGAATTCAGCCTGCAGTGAGCCCAGGGCTCCAAGTTAAATATTTCATTCATTCACAGCCTTAGATCTACTCTGGCAGGTTTCAGAATGGGAGCCAGGCTTCGGCAGCCAGCCTAAAAAGATAATGACCTTTATTGACGTTGCTGTAAATTTGCAGTTTGTGTTTGCTGTCAGTCAGGTATGACGTGATCCCTGCAGATTTGGGGTGAAGGAGCATAATGATTCTCATCCTCAGGGCTGGATGAACTCTGCCTAGGGCAGAAATGAAGCCCTGCTGATGGTGAAAGTGGCTACACAGCTTTCCCTGTGCTCTCAGAGGACTACAATTACTGGAAATAGTTTATGCCACTTTGACCAGGGGCCCTGGGAGCAATACAGACAGTTGACCACTGTTCTATTTTTGTGGCCTGTCCTAACGTATGAAATTTGCCTCCCCTTCAGAAATCTATACCTCAGTCATACAAATCTCTTGGGGACAAGCCTGGATCCAGGATACACTGAGAGCCCTCTTCACTTTGTGGAGTATGGAGAGGCTGGCGAGGGCAGAGGAGGTGGGTTCAGATGGGAGAAGAATGAGTGAATACTTGACTCAGGAGAAATACTAAGCGAATGGAAAAGAAATTGTGTGCTAACTCTCCAGCTTTCCTGGTCTCTTTAGAATTTTCAGGTGTTCACGCATTTGTGCCATGGGAGTCTATTTCCTAGTCAAATGTGTTGTGTTCATGTGCTTTTTTTGTCCATTCTTTGCTTTCTTTATAAGTCTCAGAACACTACTTCTCCTCCCGTACGGCCCTGTGTTAATGATTCATAACTGCATTAAAGACATGCTTACAATCAGTCCTCCAGATGCAACGCAGACTACAGCAACTTCAACCAGTCTGGGGTGGACAAAGAATTTTCCGCTGCTGCAGATCTCTCTGGTGCCCTGCCCCCACTTAACAAGTCAGCAGCAGGGGTGGAGCTTCTAGTGTTTTGTATACACTTATTTTCCATTCAGACTTCTTCTGTTTTCCAGAGCATTTATTTTTCTGGCATGTGTTTATTTTCCTCCCTGTCTGTTCTTACAACAGTTAGCATAGGCAAACTTTACCCAGTTGTTATGAGAAGTCTATTACCTGTTCTCTTCCCCTCATGCAAAGGGACATTGTATTTTAATTCTTCCCTCTTGTAGCCAGAAGCCACTGAAGTCCTAAGGAAAATAACTTCTGTAAAGCACTGACTTTATAATACCATTGTTCTTTCTCAAATGGACAGTGTTAAAGGCCTGCTCCTGTTCTCCTGGGAGACAACCTGGTCCTAAGCCTTTCTTTAAAAGGCTCAGGATAAGTGTAAGTAACTTTTAACAGCCTTAGTACATTTTTGCTCATGTAACCTTTCATCTTCTGGATCAGGACAGCTGCATCTGCAGGCTGTGTACAACATCAGGGAACGGCAGCTCAGGAATCAAGCTCTCTAGGAGTCCGAGATGTTCATCTTTCTGGAGAGGGTTCACAGGCAGCCACGTGCCTGCTGAAGGCCCAGCAAGCAGGTACAGTACATGTGGAGTTAGCAAGTTGTTACAGAGACATTTGTTTGCACAGATTTTGCACCACCAGCTTTCTGTGACACAGCCTTGAGGCTCAGTTCCAGAGAAAAGAAGTAATGTCCTGGAATCATTTCTTGCATTGCTTCCAGTTGGAGACACAGGTCAAGATTCTAGAAAAATAAAACTGTAACTACTCAGGGATCTAATGCTGCTCAATTACACTAAGAAATAAAACCTGGAAGAATGAAAGAGTATACATAACATCAGGTTTTCAACCGGCGATGCCCTGTTAAAGGGCAGTGTAGGATGGCACCAGCCCTGCAAGGCCGCTGGAAAGCAATGTGACAATGTTCCTGACAGGGAATAAATGCAGTCTTCGATCAATTTGCAAATGCAAGATGGTGAGAAGGGAGAAATACCTTGTCTGGATGTCAGCTATGTGATCACCAGGCAGCCAGTGAACACCAGGACTGAGCAGAAGAGAGCAGCAACAGGAAAATCTCCTAGCAGGGGATGGTGTGTATCACACATGAAGGCGTCTCATGGCAGCCCAGGTCAAGGCAAAGGGAAAATCTGAGAAACTCCTCAGATAGCACAGGAAATAGGGCCGTATTATTCTTTGTGAAATAATATGCAAACGTTTCTTTTTTTTTCTTTAAGGGATGGTTATCCGAGCCCAAGGGATGAATTGCTAACACTAAATGCACAATCACTGAAAGACCTGTCCAGAAAGGAGGCTGAACCTCTCATTTCCCCAGTGACACGGCTGGTGAGCATCATGGTGGCTAACAAAGTAAGCATGAGCAACTGGGGGGTGATTGGACATTTACTTTAGAGAGAAGGGGAATTTGTTCATCAGACGTTTGAAGAATATGGTTTTGCCTTTGCTGACAAAACCCAAAACCTCTTGTGGTCAGACTCTGGTGACTTTCAGCACAGCTTTTTCCCAGATAAACAGAGGCCAAGGCCCTGGGAAACTCTAGCAAGGGATGTTCAACTCCTCCTTTTAGAAAAACACAGCTTGCCAATGTTAATTTTCCGTTTAGAAGTTGAAGAAAGGCAGAAGTTGATTTAAGGGAAGATCCATGAATCCCAGAGAAGCCAGAGAGCAGGCCCTGTAATGAAGTAGTTTTGTGGATCTAGGATCTTAATAGCAAAGACTTTTCAAGCTAACTAGCTTGGTAGCAGAAACACTGCAAAATCAATTTCAAAATTCGTCTTTAAGGATCTCTGTATTTCTTATTCTGAAGAGTTCCCTAAGGGAATGGGACTGGAAAGCCCTAGCAGAATTTTACTACTTGGCAATACCCCCACCTGCTGTCCAAGAGGAAAATTAGCTTTCATTAGGTCGAAGTATCCCCAAACAGAACTCCTGAAGTCAGGATTCTGGAACACAGTGTTTGTCTTGGTTGGCTCCAGTTAGATTAGAACATACAGATCGTGCTCTGATGCTGCTCTTGTGGCTTTCTCAGCCCCTGCGGAATATCACTGAGCAAAAATTTGGCATTTTGCTTTATTTAGATCGGTTTCCACATGCTGTCAGTATTTAGTAATGTTCTTCCTTTAACTGGGTTTCCCTCAGGATCAAAATAATTGTGTCACAGAAACAGGATCAGAATCAGGACTTGCAGGAACCATGCAGATCCAGAAATTATTCTTAATATCAATTGTTATTCAGATGTGAGCATTTATTTCCAAATAGTTCTAAAAACCTGCATTTAGAAAGCGGAATGTTTCATCTACAAGTTTTTAAATGCTGGAATTAGTGGCCATATTTTCAAAAGCAACAGGAGATTCTAAGTGGAAGGTACTGGGGTTTTTTTGAAAACACTGAAATTTAGTCCTCAGGGGTTTTTAAACACTTGAATTGTGTTTTGAGTATTTCTATCTTACTACTTTGTTATAAACATTTTATAGGAAAATTTTGAGCTTCCTTCCCATTTATCCTCCTATTTATTTCAAATAATGAATTTTGCTCCATGTTTTTTGATTCAGGCTGAAATCTGTGGAGGCCATATTATAAGAAATTTTATATTTAAGATTAGATTGCTTCGGAAATTTCTTGCATAGCGATAGGTTTTGTTTGTTGGGTTTTTGTGTGCTTGTTTTGTTTTAGGAGACACCAACATGTAAGGAAAGGCCTTTGGAAATTCAGAATGGTTTTCGGCACGGTAAGGCTGCATGCCAGCGGACTCGCAGTAACTCCACCAGTAAGTTGCAGAGAAATAATCTCTTTTCTTGTAATACTCAGGGAGTGCAGAGCACGGCCCTCCATTGTGTGATGGTACTATGGGGCTAAAAAAAATGTTGTCCAAATTTATTCTGGGATCCTTAGCTAAGAATTGCTGATGCATAAAATCATCAGCTTGTGTATTCACAAAATCCTGCAGCCAGGTTTTGTGCATAAGGTTTGCATTGTATGGTCTGGGGCTTTTTTTATGGTGTACCCTTAATAGCCCAACACTTTTTTAGCAGGGAACGCTTGCTTTTTTACCATATTTAACATTAATGCCTACCCCCAAAGTAACAACTGAAAACATCAACCACTGCACAGAGATATTCAGAAAGGGAAAAACATTTATCAGCAACATTTACCTGATAAAATGACTGTGCAGAGGTGCCCATCCCTTGTGCAGTAACACACCTCTCTCCCCACGCCTGGCAGGTGTGAGCCCGTTCTGGCCGGGGGATGTGGCGGGCCCAGCGCCCCGCAGAGCTGCGGCCCTCAGGGACCGGCCGCCCCCCGCTCTCCACGCCAGCCGAAAATCGCTCTCCCAGCAGCTGGACTGCCCCGCAGGGAGGGCCCCGGTGAGTGCTGCAGGAGCCACCTGGAAAACACACAGCACCGTGCCCAGCAGGGCTCTCTGGATGGCCGTGGCAGGCACTTTCCAGAGCCCACCCGTGCTTCAGGCCCTGCCAGGGGCCACGGCCACTCTGCCTCCTCTGCTTCCCACCCCAACCCCTCCTCTGTGAGGAGCGGGAAAGGCTCGGTGCCAGCAAATCCCCACTTCTCCAGGTTCTCCCTCCCACTGCCCAGCAGGTTTCATGGTGTCTTCAAACCCCCAAGGGTGAGTCACAGCACCCCGCTCGGAGCCACCAGCCTCCCCGGTCACCTGCGCGGGCTGGAGGTGTGGTTGTGGTGTTCCGTGTTTGCCTCTTAATCCTGCTCCCAATCCCATGGTGAATAGATAATCTGGTTTTCATGTCAAGATTGAGATTTACTTTCTCACATATGCACAAACCAAAATTTTGGCTGATTTTTCACCCTCTTCAACACCTGCTAGTTTCACTTTGCTGTGTGAAAAAAAAGTGTTGAGCCTTCTCGGATGTGTAATGAGTGCAATTAACTCTGACCCTGCTGAACTTCATGCATAGTTAGCTTTAGGTAATGACTTCTGTCAGTGCTTAAATTATCTTGTAATACCCAATTCTATGTTGAAAAAGGAGGTTTTAATTGAACATTTCACTAAATATTTCATTAAGAGTTCATTAAAATGGGATAAATCTCAGAAGCTGAATTTAGGAAATCCAGTACAAATCCGTATTTTGGGGCAAATGCTGAAAACAGGTTTGGTATGTACCAAGATAAAGCTTTTTAGTCAGAAGATGAAGGAAAGATTTTGCATGTCTGGATTCTAGTTCAGTTCTTAAAGGCAAAAATTATAATACTTATGTCCCCTAATGACCACAAATGGGATTTGGGGATGGGGAATCAAATAAGAGCACAAATATATCTTTCTACACCATTACAGCACTTCAAGAACCAACCTCCTAATTTTTCTCCACTTTAGTCCCTACAGGACAAATTCAGTGAGCAGAGATTTTCTGAATAACAAATGGCTTATGAATTAGAATGGGTTTTTAAAAAAAAAAAAAAAAATTGGTACCATCAGTTCTAAGGAAGAAAATTTAAAATAAGCAAGTTGCTGCAATGAATGTTCAAGAATTTCTGCTTGTGCATGGAAGAGAATTGTGACACTTGTTTTTTTTTTTTAATGTTCATAGGCAATTTCAAGGGCATCCAGGTCCCTAAGTACAGCACAACTTGTGCACACATCCTGTGGCTCACAGGCTTCAGTAATTTCAAACATTGTGCTGATGAAAGGACAAGGGAAGGTAAGACTGGCTCTGTTGATTTACCGTGAGTTTTACTTCATCTCACAAATGGGATCTGCAAAATGCAGAGAAGTGATTGCAGGGATTAACCTTGCCACTGTTGGGCTGCCAATTCATAACCAGACCCAAAAAAAAAAAAATATAGACACTTTCCTATGCGCATCTAACAGTGAATGTATTGATTGCAGCAAACAAAAAGAAAATCTTGAGGGGAATCTGCTGAAATTCCTGTTTACTCTTACCACAGGAATGTGATTGACTATTTCTTCATGTATTACACTGCTCCACTGACAATACTGCCTGTGCAGGTAATGCAGAAGAAACTGCACATGAACTATTATGAGAATTGAATATGGGTTCTCACACACTTTTGTCTTCCAAAAATTAGGGTTTGGGCTTCAGTATCGTTGGTGGCAAAGACAGCATTTATGGACCAATAGGCATCTATGTCAAAACCATCTTTCCTGGTGGAGCTGCTGCTGCTGATGGGAGGCTACAAGAAGGTGGGAAATCCCTCTTCTCTCCCTTTTCCCACTTCCCCAAAAAATGACACTGAAAGGCAGATTGAAGCTGAAATGAGCCATAAGTGACTTTTACACCTGCATCCATTTTTGCATTTATAAGACTCCTTTTGAGTGCATGCATCATGTAACTCATTGTACAATACAGTAATAGTTCCATAATTTTTTCTCTTTCAAAACAGGCGATGAAATCCTGGAACTGAATGGAGAATCCATGCATGGATTAACACATCATGATGCTTTACAGAAATTCAAGGTTACGTACTCTCCTTCCAGAAAAACCTCTGGTTTTAGACACGATGTGCATGTGAGCTCAACCCGTTCACTCATTATCTGTTCTTTCTAGCAGGCCAAAAAGGGTCTCTTGACCCTTACAGTCAGGACAAGCTTCAGCACACCTCATTCTGCTTCCAGCTGTCAGTCACCCCTCCTGTGTCAGTCACTGAACTCCAGTACCTGCATAACCAAAGAAAACAGCTCTTTCAGTTCAGAAAACGCAGCATTCTCGTTAAATCCTACAAAGCCCAATGACAGGGTCATAATGGAAGTTACCCTAAACAAAGGTAAGTGTTGACATTAACTGAGCACTGCCAACAAAGCACTGACTGATAAACCACTGTGTTCATTTGCTCTCTGAATGTCTTTCCTCACTAACCTGATTCTTTTCCTGAGCTAAGTTTTTTTTTTAATACAACAAATTAGATCTTGGTGCCTGTCAGTGCTAACAAGTATCTATCAACAGCAGGATTTTGAACACCATCTGTCCTCAAGACCCAATCATTGAGTTTTCTTCCACTCAAGCATTAGAGTAACATTCATATCCTCCACATAAAAAGGTAAAGCTCTTGTCAACAACTGCCACTTATTAAGCAGGCTGTGCAACTCTTAGCCATAATTACACAAGCAGTTAATTTCACTCTTGAAAAGGCTTAAAACCAAAAAAATAAGTATTTGTATCTTCTTGTAGTTCTTTCACCTCCTCTCCAACTGTCATCATCTTCTATTTATAAACAAACACTGGCACAATGAAATAAACTTTTAAATACGGGAACATCAGAGCAACAAACAAAGCAAAGCCCCTGTGAGGTACCAGTGGGTTACCAAACACACAGTATGGGATGTGGCATCAGTGACTGTGCAGAGCAAAGAGGGTAACCTCACAGAAGTGCTAAGCTGTATCACATAAAACAGAAAGAGGACTGAAATGATATAGCTAAAAATAGCCATATATCCTTAATTTTAGCTTGTTTTTCCCCTTAATTTTAGCTCCTTAATTTTTTTCAATTCTGTCTCTTTGTAAAGTCATTTGAATGCTTCTCTAATGACAGATATTTTGCAAAATAAACCTACATTGCATTGTGTTCGTGACACTTTAATCATGAGAGGCACAAAACTCCCCATAACAACCCCATAATAAAACAATAGAAAGGAATAGAAGAAAGCAGTGGAAGCAGCAATGAATACAGAATGTGCAACTTTCATGAGCTCAAGACTTTGGTTCTGGTTTGTACAGAAAAAAGAATTAAATTTAATTAATTTCTAAAGAGGCTCTTCAGTGGTTTGATTTGACTGTTTCTTATGCCTTTTTAAAATTATTATTGGTTCTTTCAGAGCCAGGTGTTGGTCTTGGAATTGGGTTATGTAGCATCCCTTACTTCCAGTGTATTTCAGGGATCTTTATCCACACCCTCTCGCCAGGCTCAGTGGCACATATGGATGGAAGACTCAGGTAGGATGACAAAGTCTGTCTGTCTTATGTCACAAGTTTCTCATTGCTCTGTTTTTTCGGTTTATTTTTGACCTGTTTGGGCAGGAAGGAATATTAATTTCTGGGAATTTTGGATTTAAAGCACGAGTGCTATTCTTGGGGTTGGGGCATGTGTCTTCAGGATATGTGGGATTTCCAGAAATACAGCAAGCCGGTGAAATTCCTGCCTCTTGCCCAAGCTGGGCTAAGTTTGAATGTCTTAGACAAACTTGTAGCATTGTTACCGGTGGAGATTTCCAAATAGAAAGTATTTGGAAAAACTGAAACGCATGGCATAACCTAACTTGTTTGAGCACTAGATTTTTTCTCATACAAGCTCCTCAAATTCTTGCCCAATAGAAAACCAGATTTGCTGAAATAAACTTTTAATGGGAGTGTAGAAACTCACTTTCAGAGATGTTTTACCAACTATTAGTGTTGAACATATTGAGAACTGAACAGAACACAGCAGTTTCAGTGAAGTCTTTTTGATTTAAATTTAGGTGTTCTGTAACCCTCCTCTCTAATGTTCTAGCTGAAAGAACTCTAGTCTTAAATTATTTGAATATTTGTATGATACAAATCAGTGCCTTCAGTCAGCCTCTTAATGTATGTGGGCACTAGAGCAGAGCAAGTCAGTCTCAGTTTCCATATGAGCCAAATTTGGATTTCATCTAGAAAGATCCAGTTTAGCAGATTTTGGTAGTTTGTCATTAGAATTTTTAACAAGTTATTCACATATGTAGCAGAAACATGACATCCTTTCTGACCTTAAATAGCACTAACTTAGTATAAAGACATGAAAAGTGAGGTGTTAACTTGAAAGGAAGGAAGGGAGATGGAGGTGGAAGCAGCAGCTGAGCTGCAGACAGCACAAAGATCATGAAGTGTGCATAGCTGAACGTGCAGAAAGCTCAGAGGTTGCATCCAACATGGCAGATCAAAACCCCTGGACGTGCAACTCGTTCCTATTCCATTTTCTGTAACAGGACAGAAAGACAGATTTAATCTGCAATCAAATTAGAGGTCGACCTTATTAATTTGCTTTTTTGTATGTTTTCACATGGGTGAGACAAAGTCAGGAGAAAATCTCTTTTGTTTACATCCTCTCTCTTTTTTTTTTTTAATATCTGTCTAGGTGTGGAGATGAAATTCTTGAAATTAACGAAACTTCAGTTCAAAATACAACTCTTAATGAAGTTTATGCTGTGCTTAGCCATTGTGATCCTGGTGCAGTGCAAATCATTATTAGCAGACATCCCGAACCACAGGTAGCACACTCCATATTCTTTCTGATTTCAATATAGCACGTACTGAAAACTAAGAGGGAGCAAGTGCTGATCTAAAACGGGTGGAAAAATGCTGACTACAAAAATGCTGATCTCTTTATGATTATTGCTGCACACAAAAAAATCTGAGATATGCATGCCCTTAGATAGAATCATTTAAGATTTGAAGATCACCGGTGACAGTCTTACATGAAGTTCAGTGCAGTGATAAGGAAACTACAGAACTAACATTTAAGGAATAACCTAAAATGTAGTTCTTGTGTAAGAAAGAATGGACAATAGTAAGTAAATAATTTGAAAGGGGGAACATACCTCCCCCAAAAGAATTAAATGCTTATACACTTGTCTTTCAGTAATTAAAATTTAGGTCTTGCCCAGCCAATATTTATAATCAAATTAATATTGAAGTACAATATTTTAGGCTTGCAAGGTTTTTCTACAAAATGCTTCCTAACACCAAACACTGTATAAATGATTATCAGGTTTAAATTGTTGCATAAATTATGCTGTATTAAGTTACCTTGTACTGGTAAATCCAGGACTCCACTTCTAGTGAAATCTGCAAAAGAACGTTTATCTTTGAAAGATCCCATTTTACCTAAACAGCCACTAAAAACAGCACACCCATAGATATACTTCATATATACTGGGATATATACAAATGTAATGGTGTGCAATTAACTCACCTCATGAGAGTAAAATGGCATGATATTTCCTAGGTGTCTGAGCAACAGCTAAAAGAAGCTGTTGCACAAGCTGTGGAAAGCAACAGATTCGGAAAGGAGAGACACCAATGGAGTACTGAAGGTAAGGGAATAAATGCATTCACTGGGACATGGTAATTTTGACTTAAAAGATGTCAAGGATGAGTACATTCTGGATTAGAATCCTTGGGAGCAATCAAGTAACCCAAAGAGAAGAGGTTGAAAAGAGGAGGAAATCTCACAGGGCAACCCTCCTAACATGTCTCCAGTGATGTTACCAGAGTGATGAGAACAGACAAAGTCTGCCTGATTACCAACAAAAAATTTTGTGGAAACTTCCCCTCACAGTTGCTCATCCTTTCCAATCCACAGCCTCTGCTTAGAGCCTTCAAACTGTCTGTAGGTGACAGGACTGTGACAACAAGGAACTGCACAAGGAAGGTGATGTCCTAGGGGCAAACCTTGTTAACCCCTTATTTGTGAGGAAAGGCGTATGCAGTTGTGGCTGGAGCTATTTGCCCAGCTCAGGTATGGCAGCCTCTCACAGTTATTTGAGTGTCTTTGAAAGGACCAATAGGTAACACAGTCACCATCAGTAAAACTATACTGCTGACATACCTATATATAGAGGGAAAATGTTATCTTGGAGTCCAGGAACTTGGCTGTTGACCCTTCACCCTACAAGGCAACGCGTAAACCATACTTTTGCATCCACCAGGGATGATATTTAGCTGCAGATTTCAGCAGCTCAATCTTAGAAGCGAGCACTTTGCATGTACTGAACAGACTTTTCAAACGTGTTCCTGGCGCAGGTGTCAGGAGGCTGGACATGAGCTGGCACGGGAGGCAGCCCTGCGAGAAGCACATGGCCAGGATCGCGGGTTTCTGCAGCCGCAGGGCGCAGCGCCTCATGACCCGCTCCAGCAGCGACAGCAGCTGCAGCCCCCGGGCCCCCTGTGCTGCTGTGCACCAGCTCACGGACCTGAAAGCCAGAGTGCACAGCGTGGATGTACCCATCACCAGGCAACCCGGCCTGCTGTACTCCTTCTCTGCCAGTCATCCAGAGAGAAATTCCCCTCCGACCTGTAGCGAGAGCGGTCAACGCTTGCAAAATGCTAAGAAGTCGTCAGAGATCCTCGTTAGAAAACCCAAATCATCCAAGCCCAAACCTCCGCCAAGGAAATACTTCAAGCAGGACTGCACGTGTGATGAGCAGGGTAATGCAGAGAGAAAGGAAAAGCTTGTATCAGAAGTGGCTGAATCACCTCCTGCAAGTGTTCAGGTAAAGTAAAATGTTCAACATTTTTCTTGTGTCTGCATATTCCCCACGAGGCAGAGGAAGGAGGAAGGCAAAGTGACTTTGCATGATAGCAGGAAGAAGGGCAGAAGAGAAAGAGAAAATGTGTACACATGAGAATTGGGGGAAGAAGATGGGGCTCTTCTTTTGAAAATAAGGTGTGTATCTTAGTGAAGCCAGTTTAGTACAAAATGTTGTGTTCAAAGTAAGGTCAGAAGGCAGAGAAGTGTCTGAAGAAAATCCTCTTCCATACCAAGGCATCTGAGTTAAAATCCCAGTGAGATCAGCAGCAAGAATGAATCTGAGTCCCTGCCATCCCCTATGAGCATCAGCCACAGTGTCAAATCATTTGTGAAGTAGTCATGAAACAATTTCTTTGTTCCAGAAGTGGATTTTTATTAGAAGAAAGCACTAACATTATGCACAGCGGGCAATCTTGGCCTCAGATACATTTCTTGAGACCAGGAAGTATTAAATAAACCCATTTAAATTGTGGTGCACGTACATATTTGTTGATGAGCTACAGTATTTGAAAACAGTGTACATTTGTACGTTACTAAATTTCAGTTCCCTCTCTTATCTAAGACAACAGAGAGTGTTTCACTTTTGCATGAGTGTGGAGGGTTGTGAGATCTGTGTGTTGAAACAAAATCGTGGTTTGCTTGAAACTGAAACCTCTTTTCCCCAGGTTTAGTAATATGGCAGTAGAAATGAAGTGTTCTCAATGTAATGCAAAGGAAAAAATACAAAGGAAAAAAACAATACAAAAGCCCTCCAAACAGTTCCCAAGCTGCAAAGATCAATACAAAAATATATAGAGCAGGCTCAAGTCCACTTATAATGTTAATATCCAAGAAAATTTTAGTTAAGCACCTTATGTAAGGTCAATTTTACCATCCCCTAAGTAGAAACCACTGCTAGAAAATAAACTTCCAGAAGTAAAATTGAGGGAAGTAAGTACTTGTTGAACTTACCACTGCCTGCAACTTCTTATTCTTCAGTACTTAGTCATTCTAAATGACAGTGAGAGAAAACTAAATCTTTAAGATCAATAAAATCCATTAAAAAGTCAAGGTCTGTTCAGGAAAACAACTTCCTCTATTAGGACAGTCTCTATAAATCTGTATATACCCAAGAGAGAAGGTTTTTTGTCAGAATGTATTTCAGATCATTAGGAGAAGGTTTTATTAGTGCTTTTAAATTTTTTTCACCTTTAGTGCCCCCAAATGTTGTATTAGTGAGTCTGAGGCCCACATACCACAGTTTTATATAGGGTTTCTGTTTTTTTCCAGATTCATATATTTTTTTCAGACTTTTTTTCAAATTCATATATAGTGTGGTTTGCATAATTGCATTCTGACACACTTCTCTTTCCTGTTTGTTCAGCAGGAAGTTGGAGAACCAGTGCTAGAGGGACATCAAACTGATGTAACCCACGCCTTCACCACTTCTCCTACAGCGCATGAAAAGGAACACGCAGCTGCTGCTCCAGTGGGCAGAGGTCAAGAAAGAAAAGAAAAATTAGGTATGTTTAATTCCATGAACATTTTTTTTCCAGCTAAATATGTATTTAATTTGGATTCCAAAATTGGTATTGAGCTGGCTTAACTTTCTCTTTAAATGTAGTCTTCAAACTGTGTCTGTAAATTTTGGGGTGAACAGATGAAATTTCAAATTACTGATTAATCTCTGTAAAGAAAGGCAAAGTAGATCAAAATCAGCATAAGAGATGACTTCTTGTAATTTTAAAAAAATTTTGATTAATCTTTGTAAAAAAGAGAAACTTGATCAAAAGCAGCATAAGAGATGATTTATTGTAAAAGTGGTTAATGGACAGGTACAATATTGCTGTGCTGCCTCAGACGAAACTGCTTAGTTATACTGAATATCTGATACTAAAGGTTAGTTTTAGCATTTCTAAAGGACATTTTTATGCACAGTTTCAAGGCTCTAGTGTTGCAATGGTACAAACCACTGATAAGTTAGTTTTCTGCTGTGCTAGTTAGAATCCAGGAAACTTAGTGTTAAGGGAACAAGACAATCCCAAGAGGTCTCTTACAACATAAATGTTTATGTAATTCTGAACGTTATGGCTCAGATCATTAAAAAAAGTAAAAAAATTGCCTTAAAAAAAGAAGCTGACACTGAAGCAGATAACAGTACCTGTGCACAAACATAAGTTTGCTGCCCTTCAGCTCTATCACATCTAACATTAAAATGCTTAATTGCTGTGTGATGCAAAAAATATTCTCGTATTAGAATCAAGTTTTTACTTATCAGAAAAATCAACTGGAAATGCCCAGAGAAATTTAAGGAAGAATAAATAGCAAGTATCTTCCTGTGAGAGTCTTTTTAGAGTAGGATACACTTACACATGTAGAAAAGAAAAAATGTTTTTAAAAAGAATTTACTGTAACATCAGCTTTTTCTCTAGGTCACAAACAACATTGCAGTTTTAACCTTCTCTTTTAGCTGTTATAGCCTGCATCAAGATTTCAGCATCCCAGAATTTCAGTATTTGTAAACCCTTTAAAAAGCAAACTCATATTTAAGCATGCAAGAGCCTTGTTTTTCAGTTAATTTCAGTGCCTGGATTCAGAACAGATCAAGAGCTATGAATTTTTTAAAAGTTTGAACTTCTTAGAAACTTTAAAAAAATCTATCAGAGACTTGAATGGAATTCAAATTTAGTGAATTAATAATGATGCAGCGAGAAGGGATGGAAAGATAGAAGGATGTTTGTTTCTAATCCATGTCTCTATTACAGGGACCCCACTTTCATCAACACAAAGGCCTGTACTTAAAAGACAAGCACGGGTAGATTATAGTCTTGATACAACAGAAGACCCTTGGGTTAAAATTTCTGACTGCATAAAAAGCTTATTTAATCCTACCATGAGTGGAAACAACGTCCACTTAGATTTGCAGCCTGGCATGGGCAAAACCAAAGACAATCAAAATCGAAGCAGCTCAGAGACAGTTCTGAAGAAATCAGAATCAGAATTAGTCGGTTCCAAAGTGCTAAAATCAGAAGAAAATGAAAGTGTGAGAAAGGGTCCTCCTGTTGCACCTAAGCCCACCTGGTTCCGCCAAAGTCTGAAAGGACTGAGGAAAGCAAATTCAGATCTAAAACCACAGGCAGATCAAAGTCCTCCCAACCACGACAGTATTTCCAGCAAAAAACTGCAATCCAGCTTATCACGTGTGTCTCCTGGAGGAGCATCAATAAAACAAAGAATAAGCTCATTTGAATCCTTGAGTGCTCCACAGTCACCTGAAAAAACCCCCCGAAGGCTGAGCCTAAAACCATCGGTCCAGAAGGAAACTTCTCCCACAGCAGCAGGGGCAGAGGCAGCTCCAGCCTACTCAAACCAGCCCTTTCCCCAGCACTGTGAAAACAGCCAACAGCAGCCACCTGTGGCCATGGCTACAAAGAGCCTGGACAGATCTTCCTCTCGCAGGGAGGGTATTGCAGCCAGCTCAGAGAAAAGCAGCAATGCCAGCACTGAAAATCCATCAATTCTCTTAACTCCAGGAGCCACTGCAACCTCCCATCTTGTGTCCGTAGCAAAAGCACACAGCCTAAGGTCACGAAGCTTCCCACTTACTGCTGCCCAGGCTTGTGAGATAATGAAGCCGTATGATGAGAAGTGTAGCAAAATCTATTCCATCAGCAGCCAGGTGTCATCTGCTTTAATGAAATCATTGCTTTGCCTTCCTCAGTCCCCAGCCTCTTCTGGAAACTGTGCATGGGAAACTCTGGACACAGCGTCTCAGTCCTCCATGGAGGAGGATGGGACTTCCATCTCACCTGCAAGTGAGAATCATCACCTGGACACTGGGTTTTCCCTAAAGTAAGATACCATATTTAAAACTCAGATTTACAGACCAGCATTGGTGAGCTGCTGTGCTGATCTGCTGACATATTAAAGTTCAAAGGCAACAGCGCACAGAAGTAAAGCACAGACTAAATTAAGAACTTTTTAGAGCACGAAGGTTAAATGCCTCACATGACTGTTAATTTTGGTTTTAATTTGTATTATATACACACATGCGTATTTCAAACATCCTCCTGTTTAAGGAGCATTACTTCTAGTATCTCTGTGATAAAGCAAATTTAAGTGTCTTTGCCTGAGGCCATGAGATTATTCTTATTCTTTCATGCAATGGATTCTACTTCTACTTTAAGTTAACACAATTAATTTCCATTTGCCTGTATTTATAACAGTTGTCAGAGTTACCACCCCAATTACATGCTAATAAGATGAAAAGATGACTGCTCCGAAACTGCCTTTTGCTTTACAGGGTATGTTCTTTCATAGCTCAATGTTTCTTTTTTGTTCTTGTCACAATGGGACAGCCTCTCTGAGCTGAGAGAATACACGGTGAGCCTGGCAGACAAAGGGAAGGAGGAAGACAAACAGGAACATGGCTCACCTCAAGCATCCGGTGTGTCAGGGCAGTCAGTCATCTCTCTGCTTTCCCCTGAGGAGCTGGCAAAGCTTATAGAGGAAGTCAAAGCCCTAGACGAAGAAACCTTAAAGGTAAACCTGCTTTTTCTTTTCCTGCATGATTTTCAGAAAGCTGTGGATGTGAATGTGTCTTGTCAATCTTTGCAACTTAATATTACGCTTATGCCACTGTCATAAAATGCACAATAGAGAAAATGAAAACATGCTGAATTTCCAATCATTGTGACATACCTTTTGTGAAGTTCTTGACTTTACTCTTTTCTCTGCCTAGGAATTTGATGATATTCATGTTACAGTTTTGCACAAAGAAGAAGATACGGGGCTTGGATTCAGCCTGGCTGGGGGCATTGATCTAGAAAACAAAGTGGTAACAGTAAGTCCTAAGTCAACACTCTATCTAAAAATATATACCTTATTGGCTTTCTACTACAGTCTTTGGCTTTTGGATAATCAAAGCAGGCAGCTGTACTGATAGGGTTGGAAGGACCATAGTCTTGGTAGGTGAAAACAGGACAGAGCTGCCTCTCCAGGTGTCTGCCAGCAGTGTCCTGCTTCCTTGGGCACCTCTTCCCAAACAGCTTTGAGAGCCAAGGCAGAACACACAGCCCCGTGCAGGAAATAAATATCTTACTCACGTGCTCATAGAAGGCCATGCAGGGTGGTCTGGAGGGATGGAGTGGGTGAATACACGTCAGGGGTCTGGAAGTTAGGGATAAAGCTTCACACCTCCTTCCTCCCACAAGCAGAGCAGCGAGAGGGTCGGGAAGCAGCACATGCAAGGTACATACCACAGGCAGCACGGCTTTAGCCATCTGGTACCAGGGCCAAACTGCTTCCCTGGCTGCTTGAGGAGGGGTGTGCTCAGGAAAACTTCTCCATGCAAATTTATTCAGTCCTCAGTCCTGAAACGTGATAGAAGCAATTTGTTCCTGGCAAAGAAT
The DNA here is from genome assembly GCA_013397175.1 of Platysteira castanea. NCBI lineage: Eukaryota > Metazoa > Chordata > Aves > Passeriformes > Platysteira > Platysteira castanea. The sequence continues at coordinate 3,561,355 of VYXC01007095.1, forward strand.
GAAAAATGCACATGGTGTAAAGCATTACCCGAGTGATTTAGTGACTCATTCTTTTTTCTTCTTCCCTTCTGTGTGTGTGGTGACTGGGCTCTTCAACAGGTTCACAAAGTATTTCCCAATGGACTGGCCTCTCAGGAAGGAACTATCCAGAAAGGAGATGAAGTGCTCTCCATTAATGGAAAGTCTCTTAAGGGTGCAACTCACAGTGACGCCTCAGCAATCATGCGACAAGCCCGACAACCCAGACAAGCTGTTGTTGTCACCAGGAAACCTAAAGATGGAGAAAAAAATCTCAATGTTTCAATCAACTCTAGTACATCTTCAGTAGCAAGTGATGCCTCACAAGACTCTGGTAAGTTTAGTGGCATTATCTTGCAGCTCCCACCTGATGAGTGTTTACTCATTGCCTGAAATCCAGGTGTTCATAAAGCCAGCACTGGCTGCATAGATCTGTGAACCACGATAAAAGACAGCACAGAGCATAAAACATCCCTGAAACAGACATTTGAAATAACTCAATTGAAAAGGGAAAGAAGTAATGGATTTCTCCAATAGAAGAACTCCCTAAAAAACCCCAAGCATATGTGATTCTCTATATGAATTTCTGGAGAAGTACAAAGATGGTTATTGTAGCAATACATTTAATTGAAGGTATAATGACAACTCAGTGAACAGTGATGCTTTATTCTAATATTGTTACAAGGCTTGTTCTCCATAGAAGAGATTCAGTTTGAACAAACAATGCACTATTGTTTGATAAAGCAGGTGGCTACATCTGAAACACGGCAAGATCAGAGTTTTGCAGAATATTTCACTTTCAGAATAGTTTTGTGTTTGGTTTTGATTTTGGTCTTTTTTTCTAAAACATGATCTGGAGATCTGTAGCTTTATTTCCATACTGCCAATAGCAGCCTTGTAGTCAATAACAGCTTCATAACTAACATGAAGTCAAATATTTACCTTAGATTTTGTTCATTTAACAGATTTTTATAATTCTAGTAAATGTCTTGTTTCCATTCTCCCATTAATTTAAACACAACTTTCTTTCCCCAGCTTCCCAGAAGGCCTTAAAATGACAGAATGAGAAATTGAAAGTTTTAGTTTTCTCTTTCATTTGGCAGTTAATAGGACCTTTGCAAACAATCCAAAAGTTAATTTTTTGTAACAGATGTTTTAGCTTTTCAGACTATGTGCTGTCCATTTGTTTCCAGCCACTGGAGATACAATCTGCACTGTAACTCTAGAAAAAACACCTGCCGGTTTAGGATTCAGTCTGGAAGGAGGGAAGGGCTCTATTCAGGGAGATAAACCCATCATCATCAACAGGATATTTAAAGGTAAACACACTTAACACGTTCCCAACTCAGGCAGACTTGTGGGGCTTATAACTGACTGCTGATTTATAACTGCGCAAACATCATTTTTTCAAATGCAGCATTATCTTGCTCGGTGCCAGTAATTTGTTGCCTGCTGGGACCAGGTGGTTTACACCTGACATGCTGGTCACTAGTAAGTGAAAGATCCATTTCCTCCACAGAAAGCATTAAAGGAAATTCCTTTTCTCTCCCCAGGGACTGCACTGGAACAGAGCAGCCCTGTTCAGCCCGGCGATGAGCTCTTACAAGTGCACACAACGGCCATGCAAGGACTCACTCGCTTCGAGGCATGGAATGCAATCAAGGCATTACCTGATGGGCCCATCACAGCTATCATCAAGAGGAAGAACCGCAGCTCTGTTGCCAACAAGTCATTTGAAACTTTGTAAGAGGAGGGATTAGACTACTGCCAATATTCAAACAAAGGATTTTGTAACTTGCAGGCACTTGGCTGGCACAGCAAGATAGAAAGCACCCAGGAAGAGTACACTGGATCTTACTGCCAGTTACAGAGAAAGCTGTCTGGGATGAACTAAGATGGGCAGGAAACGGGCAGGATTTTTATTTCAACATCCAGAAGCAGATGTTACAAAGTGTGTAATTATAAAATAATGACTTTGTTAATAATATACTGATTGTAATAAAATACGTGACAGCTATAGTACCCTCCTATTTCAAGCCGTTAATAAGTATCAGAAGCACATCCTGTGCTAAGTCTTCAATGCTACTCTCTAAGTCCTGTTACCCTACCTTACCTTCCCAGGAACAAGAAATGTGTCTACGAGCCTACAACTAAACACTGCCTTATGTGTAGGGCAGAGAAAGGGGATTGCAGTTTTGTGTCAAAGCAACGTTCCCTAGAAAATGCCAACTTTTGTATTAAATACACAGAACATTCAGGAGAGCCAAACCTGTAGAAGTAACTTTCTCCAAACAGCTGACAGAGTCATCTTAACTGCAGCAGGCAAAGACAGAGTGGAAAGGAGTTCTCATGGTATTACAAGGGGGAGGCAGGAAGCTGTGGGTAATGTCGTGCAGGTTTTCCTAACCTTCCTTGAGCCAGAGGTCTCAAGAGGACTACAGCGGGGGAATAACAAGGCCATTCAGAAGAAAATCTTACCTTCTAACCACACTTTTTTCTTTCAAATGTATCTGTTAATTTTGCAAGGGAAAGTACCAGTGAGAGTACTTGGGAATCCAAGTACTTCTGAACTGAAATGTTTACTCTGGAAAGGCTAAATAACTTGGGAGACCAATCTGTGCTTCAAACACTGCTTCCTGTATGCACTGTATGGCATTCTACCAGCAGCAGCACATGTACCTATGGCAAGATGGTCTTGTGCACCCACTCGATCTTCTCCAGCCTGCTTCACTCAAGGGAGAGAGAGCTGCAAGGGCAGGATGGGAGTAGTGACTCCCCAGCTGAGAGCCAGATGGCTGCACTGCTTATTGTCCTTGGCTGCTCACCTTCCCAGCGATGGGAATCTTCTGTACCCTTCTTCGATTACCTAATTTCACCAGGAAGAAATTAAGGAGCTCAGGAGCTGTTTTCCATACACTTAACACAATGCCTCAAAACCAGCAATTAAGGGAAAGGGAAGTAGGATAGGCAGGAGAAGGTATTAATTAAATCCAGGCATCAAACTTGCTGTGGCCTTTTCTCACAAGACAACTGTAAATTAATCCTTGAAAGAACATTCTTGACAAGCCATCTGCCCCCACACTTCCAAACATACACTCAGTTGAGCTGTCTCCCAAAAACTAATCTCTGTCTCAAAACAAAAATTTTTTTAGTTGGGTAGCAACCAAAATAGGAGAAAAATGTGAGAGTAAATCTTTTTATACTGTTTTGAACTGGTACCTACATGAAAGTCTTTACCAAGACATTTCCAACTCCAGTTTGGCAGGGCAGAAGGTTGAATGTGAAGGGCTCTTAATTCCTGGATAGAAGGTGTTGAGCACTCAGCAAAGGGATTCTTAAGTTATTCCAATGAAAAGTCTCACCACCTTTATTGCTCAGAGCAGTAAAAAAAAATATAAATAGCTAATAAGAAGCCACATTTTCTGCAAAAATAATTTGCATTACTTGCAGAAATAGTGAGCGGTGACCTCAGCTGTGTTTCTTGAACTTTCTGCTAATTAAATGCATGATAATCCGAGAAAGACTTGCCAAGATATTATAACTCATGCCTAATAACTTCAGTACACTTACAAAAATTTGTGTAAGCCTCTGTAATATCCAGGCCCACATCTCTTCTCAGTGAACTTGTTGCTCTGCCTAAGTATAGAAAGCAGCAATTGGAAATAAGGACCAACCAAGGGCAAATACCTGTGAGGGTGAGTGTTCTCACCAAAACACCTCTTCCCTCGTATGCATACCATCATCAGGGAAGCCTTTTTCCCTCTCTTTGCCTTAAATTCAGAGAGATGCTGGAGGTCTAAGCAGCTCTTAGGCTTCCCTGATGGCAGAACAGCTGTATGAGGAATCATTTCAAAGGATGATTCAGGAAAAACAGTAAGATGTAGCAGAAAAAATATTTATTTTACCACATACACACAAGTTTTTACATTTTTGTATACAAAGGAGACTGGAATAAAAACTGTTTCCTTTAAAAACTATTCCATAGAGTGAGGTTTACAGTGGGAAACTTAGTGTGCAAGTCCAGGCCCTATATATATATAAATATAAAAAAATACAGGAACAGAAAGCAGAGCACATTAACCTTGTTAAATAATTGAGTTACCACATTAAAATCAAAACCTGCATTTAACTTCCCAATTCAGAAATCATTTTTACTTTTGTAATTATATGTAATCCACAGTAACGTCTGATGTTCCTGCAGCAACCAGCACCATAGGTATCTCCTAAAGATGGTCACATCTTGGCACACAAAATCTGGTGCTGATTTCCCAGTGTAATGTTGGGAGGCAAACCAGTCTTAGAAAAAAGCAATGTCCTTATGGCCTGTCAAGGCAAAGCTACTGAAAAGGTTATTTACCCGTTAAAACCTCTCACCACAGGAAACCAAAACACATTCAGATAGAGTTCAAAATGGTCATTTCACGTGCAGTTTAAAAAATGGCAGGTAAAGTGCTTAATCCTCTTTATTTATTGCCTCTATGTCAGTTCGGTTTGTTTCATGACATTGTGAAACCACTGGTTTTGGTACAGAGAGGGGAAAGGGAGAACGTCTATTTGCCAGCCCACACACCTGTGCATTGATTAGCACTGCTGGACCTTGACTTACAAAAAAAGCACTTAAGGCATATTTACCATCACTATTGCTGTCTGCTGGAACAAGTGAAATCTTCTACATAATCTCATTTGTTCTGGCTTTCACAACTGAGGCATCCTAGCAGCTCTAGGAGTGCTGGCAGCAGGAGAGATACATCTTCTTTTGGGGGAGAACCACTGATCCACAGGAATCTACAGGCAGCTTCAGAGACCAAACAGAGCTGACCTGCGCCTGGCTGTGGTGCTACGTGGATTTTAGCAATGCTTCACCTCACAGACACTGACAAAGAGTGGCCAAGAACAGATCCAGTATGTGCATCTTCTCCCTGCAGTCACCACTGCTGCCACCAGGATTCTTCCAGCCTCTGGTGTGGTATGTTTCTAATCATTAAAGTGAAGAATTTCATATCACATAAGAATGCATTGTTTGGCATGGAGTCAGGTAGCAAACGCTGTTTTATTGTACTCAGTTCATTGTTTCATGTCACCTTTCTTAAGTATCTTAGCTGATAGAGAAGTCCTGAGGCCAACTTTGCATTTTCGCCCACAAGCTGACAGGTTGTTTCCTACCCTCAGCTAGTGATGCCAGCAACTCGTCTTGTCATGCTTTTAATGCCTTAACAGCTTTGGTCAGGTTGCTGTAAAATCCAGATATGCTAGATGGAAAAAAGGAATCCACCACTGTCTGGGGAAGATAGCCACCAAGATCCGTCTGAAAGAAAGTGAGGAGCTCGGTCCTGTCTGGCTCCCTGCAAAGACAACAAAAGTGATTTTATAGCCAGTGGTTTAACAGCATTAAGAACTTTTCAATGACTCTTACTTGTATTAGAATAGATATTTCCAAGAACTTTCCTTTTTTTTTAACAAACACACAAATTTCAGTGAATGTAGCTATGAAATTACAGTTTATCTAGACCCTAATTAGCTACATGACTCTTGTCTATAAATTATGGGAAATCAACCAGATACTCATTTACCAAAAATTAAGACCATACTTGTATGTTTTGCTGAATCTCTGCTCAAGAGGTCAGGGAGAATTGTGCCATGATAACAGTTCCTGTAACATTAAAGACTTCCCTCTAGGAAATGAAGATAAACTAATTCATTGCACATAAATGAGAACAAGAAGGGCACTCAGTCATAATGATTACTGGGAAGACAGAGACATGCCAAGAGGTTACATGTCACATGTGGCCACCTACACATAAACACGTCACACAATGGATAAGGAGTGCTTTGGAATTTATAACATTCAAACAGGTTTTTCCTTACCCTGGAACAGGTATGCAGAAACAGCCACAGGGATAATTAAAACCTCTCACGAAATTTGGTTGAGGAGGACACAGCGGGTGTTCCACATTGGTGGCTGAAAGAAAAAGCATTGAAGAAAAGTGTCATTCTTCCAGAAGATGGGAAAGAATCTGTGGTACTCAAAGCTCCAGATGGGAAGCAAGCCCACTATTCAAAATGCATTTAAAAAGAACTGCAGTACAACCTTTTCAGTGTGGGGCTGACAAGTGGTCAGAAAAGACTGTTAAAAGGAACCACTCTGGCCTTAGAATGGGGAAATCTAAGAAGTGTTGAATTTAGAAGCAACTGTTACTGAGCTCTGAAGGAGGAAGCATTGACACTTGGACACAGTTTCATTGAGGCCATGCTGTGTGAGGGCACTGCTTTCCTCGAGAGGTCATTCAGGTTACTTCCAACAAATCCAAGTCACACAGATACATCACTTGGCTGCTGAAAAGCTGCTCTCTAGAAATAAATTCCTGGCAAGGCTTTTCTGAAGAGGATGAGAAAATGGGACACCTGAACAGTGGGGCAATAAAAGCTCTGACTTGTAACAGTCAAACAACAGAACGAAAGCGAAAAAACAAACATCCTTCTATACAATGGCAGCCTCTTAAAAATCAGCACTATTTCCTTTCAAAAACACAATTATTTTCACATGCAGGAGTGGTACATTTATTCAATGGCTTCACTGAAACCTGTGCAGAAAATGTTAAAACAGGATTTAGCCTAAATCGGACTCCTTTTTTGGAAAGTTCTGTAAACTCTTAAAACAACAAAAAACCTACACTCAAAATAAACCAGAACTTAACAGTAAATTAAATACTTATTCAATCTCAAAAGCATAGCAAGGGACCAAACCACAGGCCAACAGTATCATCATCATCTGACTGTTAAGATGATTTATATACTCTGGGAACTACAATGTAGAGAGATTACTACTGTTTTCTCTTCTGATCAAGATCAGGTCAACAACTGCTGAACAACGTTACTTAGTTTGAATTTTATGTTTATTTCTGGTAGCTTTTATTTCATAGCTTCTAATAGCTGGTTATTTCCAAACATAACATGAACCTGTTGAGAACACAAGTGCCTTACCAGCAGACAGCATAGTCCCATCTTCATATTGCTTCATTACTACTACATCCACAAATTCCCTTGGTGAGATAATCCTCATGCAAGCTGAGGGAGTTGTGGTTCTGCACACAGAAACAGTCTGAATATCACAAGATAAAGTTATGTCAGCTGATGTTTTCAAAAGTACAGCAGAAAAATCCCTGTGCTTTCTGGTGCTCTTTTAGTTATACTTTCTAAACTCCATCAAGGAATTCTACTACATCCTATGTTGAACAAAATGTAAATCAGCACAGTCAAAAGGCACTACCATGAACAATCAAGGACAAGAAAAAAACAGAGTGACAAGATGTTGCTTCCATGCTCAGAGAGGACAGATACCAGAAGGGATGCTGAAATGCAAATCTGGCACATCTATGCTTATATGACACTTAAAACTCTTGTCCTCCCCAGCACACTAGCAAAGATAACTTCTTTGTGTAGCATACACAGGATACAACTTGATAACCCAGTTTGTTACACTGCACAAACACTGATACTACCATCTGCTTCTGTGATTGACTCCCCAAACCAGAAGTTTCTACCACACTGGTACGTGCTGGCAAGTCTGTGAATTTGAAGTGGCAGGTTGCAGCATTCCTGAAGTTGTCTATAATGAATACTAAAGGCCTATAGGAGTCCCCCAAGAAAAATAAACTTACTGGAACATCCAGAAACATTTCTGGGACTGGCTGTGTTTGCACCTGGCTGCCTCCAAGCACATATACCCACTTCAGATTCGGGGATCTAAATCCAATGACCTTTTAATTTTCTGACATGTTTTTTAAAAAAGCAATTAGACGGTACAAGCGTGGCAGCAGAAGCTGTGGCTCATACATAGCCCTGCTCATCTGTCTGCTCCAGCATCTCCATTTTAATGACAGAGGCAAAGCACAGAGTGCCGAGGCCAGTTAAGGCAGGGTGTGATGTGCAGGGCAGAGCGTCGCTGCTGCCATGGTGAAAGAAGGGGCCTGAATTGATGGCTGATGACGTGAACGCTTCACTGCTTAGCTAAGTCTGTGTACTGTCTAAACCTCCTCTTCGCTCACACTGAGCTTGCTAAAAACAGTCATGCTTAGCTTGATGTGCAGCATTAACAACAATGTACTGCAGGAATCTTTAATGTTATATATTTCATGTTATACATATATATATATATATACACGTTATACATTTGCATATTTTAATAAGTATTTAGAGAAGAAGGATTTTCCTTTCCTTTCGGAAAAACAAGCCATTATTTATATACATCTATATGTTAATAAAATGTATAACATTTATGGAAAACGAAAAAGAAAAAAACAAAACCAAAACCAAAGCAAAAAAGGCTTCTTATCCCAGCATCGTACAGCTGATCCGGCCAGAAACACAGCACAACTTCAGACTCTCTACCTCCCCGCACATAACATCGGCTGTCTCATAAGGCCCAACACTGCGGTAATCTCGCCGGAACAGTTTTGAAGGAACTTACATCGCTGATGGCTTCGATGACCTCGAAGTCCTTCACGTTCTGGTCCCACTTGGTCCTGAGCCCGCCGGCCACCGGCTTTATGCACTCCCAGACATCCCGCGGGCTGGCGGGCAGGATCCCCTCTCCCTTGTACCTGCGGAGGACGAAACGAAACCGCACCGTGCTGCTCTACCCAGCCTGGCCCCGGCACCCGCGGCAGCACCGGGAACCAGCCGTACTCACAGGTTGCCAGCGAACTCCGCCGAGGGTCTCCAGGACACTGCGACTTCTCCCTGCGGGACGGGAAGCGTTCAGCCCCCAGGCCGCGCCGGGCCGGGCCAGGCCGGCAGACCCG
>VYXC01007095.1:3570334-3628512 GCA_013397175.1 Platysteira castanea
CTCGGCCGCCGCCTCAGCGCGCCCCGCGCAGTCCATGACGGGCGGGCGGAGCCGCTGCCGCGCCGCCTTTGAGCGCCCGCGCCGCGCCGCCCCTGGGCCGATGGCGGCACCGCCCCTCACCTGAGGGTGACGCCGGCCCGGCCTGGCCCGGCCGCGCCTCAGGGGACAGCGGGGACGGACACAGGCGGCCCGGACAGCGGGGGTGGGACAGCGGGAACCTGTGTGGGATCGGAGGCGGAGCAGTGCTGCGCTTTAGGGATGGGGCCGCCCCGCGCTCGTCGTTGGTGTAATCCCCATCCCAGTGACACGGAAACAAGCGAAAAGCCAACCAACCAAACTTCAGTATCTGAAGGAAGTGCGAAATTGCAGTGGTGTGTGAAAAACGGGGTAGGATTTAGAAATTACGAGTAATGAAGGGAGTCTTTTAAAGGCCATGGATCGAAAGTTTTCCACTGGGAAGCTTATTAGGCTGGGCTGAGGCTCACCAGAAAATTAGTAGAGGATCTAGGGTTTAATCTAGAAATCTGATTCACGTTGCTACAATCAAATAATTCCACTATCCATGTGATACACTCTAAAGAAGCTCACTATTTTCTCTAAATAACCCTTTTTTCCTAATTTGTTTGGGCCACAGCATATTCAAACAAGGCACATCAAGATCTACTCTAAGTAGCAACTCCGTTTGCAGGAAGCTGATTCCTTGCTGAATTTATTCAGGAAGCATCTTCAGCTCTGGCTGTGTCAGATAAAAAGAATCTCATCTGATGTATTTTTGTACTGGTTTAATTGAAGTGCCCCAAGTACATGGCTTTTGATTTTCCAGCAGGCAGAGATTCTGGGTTTTGACAGCATAACAGTAAGGAATAAACTGGAATAACCTTCTTTTCTAAAATTTGTGACATACCAGTTGCGATATTAAAGCAAGGTACAATAAACAGTAAAACACAAAGCTTTTCCCACCTTGAGTGGCTGCATACACTGTTGCTACAAAAACGTCGCAGTTACTCTGACAGACCTGAAACAGCAAGTGAAGTACAACTGCACCTACACCTGCTCAAAACACAATGAGGCTGGGGCACTTCCTCAGACATTTGAGCACACCAGTTCACTAGGCTCAGACATACTTAGCTCAACAGTGTTTTTTGTTTTCTTTTTGGTGAGTTTTGTCCCAGCTTTTGGATACTTGTCCTTGCTATGAATGACCTGGATGTACTGGTCATTGCTGCTGTTCTGCGGATCGCTGCTGGATTCAATGGAAATGGAATCAGACTCTGTTAGAGATTGCTCCAGCTTTTGCTTTGATTTTGGTTTCACACGTGGCTCAGGATAGTTCAGGTGCACTTTCTTGTAAGCATATGGAGGCCTGTCCATGTCCAGCTCAAAACCATCATCCCAGGACTTGTAATGCACTCTGGCTAGATCTTTGCTCATTAGAATGTGGCCATCAGCATGTTCCCCAATGTAAAACCGTGGTGCTGGGCGAAGGTCAGACATGGAGCGAGGGCGATGGGATCTGTTCACGAATTCTCTCTCAAGTTCTTCTTCGTCCTCCTCGTCTTCACTGGGATGGGGCGAATACATCTGGTGTGGTGTTCGAACCACGTATCTTCTGACGTGGCGTGGATACAACTCAATAATGTCACCCGATTCCTCCTTTCTGAAATGCCTTTGGAGTCGGGAGGTAGAACGGAGCGGTTTCTTGCGGGACTCATTTTCATTCACCAGAAAATACCTGGTAGCATATGGTCTGCATCCCAAAAAAACAGGAGCCCCTGCCCCAAGGGCATCCGAATTTACCTGCCGAATGGCTTTTCTGAAGAGAGGGTCAGAATGAACATCTTCAGTGTGCTTTTTGAAAGTCACTGGTGTGTAGGGCTTTGTTTTGCACAGCTCACTTGCACTCCTATGAACAATGCTTGGGTATCTTTAAGAAGGAAGAAAAAGAGAGGAAATATTGATACACATGCTTATCAATCAATGGAATTGAAACATATAAAAAAATTCACTGCTCTGGAAGTCAAACGCTAAGTTGGAAGAGTGGAGATCATTATATCTCCACTGTTCCACATTTTTAGAACCATTTTGAGAAACACCATAGAACTTAGGAGATATATTTGTTCTTCTCTAGGAAAAGGTAACACAATTGTCCTCTCAAGTTTCATTCCCTTTCTGTTTTCTTATTGTTCTGAGAACTGTTCTTTATCCACTTGGGAAAAAAGCCCAACAGATAGCTTAAAGCATCCATCTACTGATATTGCAAACTTGTTGTGCTACACCTAAATCTGCACGGGCATTCTGCAGAGAGTTCCTTCACTCTGTGTTTGTTTTGTTCATGGAGATGGTATCATGCAAAAACTATTTTAGTTATGTGCCTGAGGAAAAGTCTAGTATTTACCTTTGCTTGAGCTGTGTGTAAACTGCATCAGCTACATCATTTCAAAAGGTTTATAATCCCATCTCAGTTAAGGAGGTGGTGTCACCAGCAGTATCATGAATGAATCTGCTTTTAAAAAATTCCTCTGCTGTCTTACAGCTCCAGACAGTCTGAATACACTGCTGTTTTGTAAATAAACAGGTATGGTGTGGAGCTGCTGGCATAAATGCCATTTCAAAACCAAAGCAGTCTTACCTGTTTGTGATACGATCATTTCTTGGTTTCTGTACACTTGACACGGAGGGAGCTGGTGTTAAAGAGGTCGAAGTTGTGGGAGTTGCATTGGCAGGTCTCACAACATCAGTTGATGGCACAGTTTGGGGCACAGACTGGGAAATGGTTTGTATTCTGGTGCCTTTGCTCACGGGAGATTCAAAGTTCAAGACGCTGCCATTCTTTCGGGGTGTTGAGGACCGAACAGAAGACTCCTGGCTGATAATATCAGTTTCCTGCTCTGGTCTTTTGTCGTTAGCATCCAGATTTTGGATTCTGGCTGGAAAACAAATTATTACAGGAACTTTCAAGGTCACTAAATTTAGAAACTGCTGTATAAATGTAGTGGCTCAAATTGCCCCTTCAGTCAGGAGTCCAAGGCCAGCAGAACCCCTTGTGCTCAGAAAAGAGAAACTGGTGTCACACTGGGAGAGTTGGTGACAAAGGGGGGATCTTCATACTGCAGTACGTGGCAGATGGAGTATTGGGGACACATACAAAACACTGGATATTGCACTGGAGGATTCCAAAATGGGCAAAAAGCCAATTTTTCTTCTGCCTACCAGCCTCTGAACTGCATGCAAATTCTAAGATGGTTTGAATCCCCAAAGATGCCTCTCAGGTTCTGCCCTGTTGGTGATAAAAGCAGGAAAATACCCAGTCCAAAGCTTCCAGGTGAATTTAGGTTTAAACTGAACACAATGTCTATCAGTGTTGCCAAGACTAAGGCAAACTGAGCTCAGAAACCATCTAAAAGGAGGATTCTACAGGAAATACAGTTTTAAAACTGTTGTTGTACTTCCCTGTATGTATGGGAAATCCAAATGGGTTTCTGTCCAAATGCTTTATTAGTAGTGGCATTTCTTAAGGTCACCAACTTACCTACTGCCATCTGAACCACCTTTTTCTTATCTTCAGTTCTTTCCTAAAATACATGCAGAAGAATGACAATCCGTAAATTATTATGGATTGGAGAGTAGATCCCCTGCTGTGTAAGGATGAAAAATACAGGATTTGTTTTACACTGTGAAACACTAGAAGTGACTTCAGAGATTTAATTAGCCTCTTACTTTACTGAAGACTGACCAAATTACATGTAAAAGTGCTTTGCACCATACTTACTGTTTGTATCTTCATTCTCAGCTGATTGTTGGTGAATTTTAATGATCTTGCAATACTTTGTAGGTAGTAGATCAGCATGCTAGAAGTGAAAGGGGTGATATGAGTCACCTCAGACATTCCTGACAGTTTCTTTTTGAGAGTTTATAGGTCAAAATGATGTACAAGTTCAGCTGCTGCTTTGTAGCATTTCCTTGTACTGTAATAAGGGATTACAGCCTTCTTTCAAGCAAACATACTTGAAAGAAAGAAATGACACTGAAAACAGATTTAGCAGCAGTTCTAATTTTGCCTGAGTTTTCTGTAGGTCTTTTCATTGTACATGTAACCTGGGATGCACTTCTAGTTGGTTTTTTGTTTTGGTTTTTTTTTTTTTTTTTAAATTCTGGACACATCATTTTAACAGATATTGTCTTGTTTTTTCTCCCAGTCTAAGGTTACATAACAGAGACACCAGAGTTACAGCTGAGTTTGCACAACCATAGCAATGCAATGTTGTTGGCTGGCTGAAACAACACCTTGTTTACCCTGGCACAGCTGAGATCAGATCCTGGCAGATCATAATCTGACCTAATGGATTGCACTGGCTTTCAGACAAAGTCTTACAGCTAGACTTCATACCACAAACAATTACGTATGTGCTTTGCTGTCAGTTTGAAGCAGTCAATAGGAATACTTAAATTTGTAAATATTACATGGCTGGGACTTTAGAGGAAAAAGTTACAAAGAAGAAGCGTTGCTTTGGTCTTTCTGATTTGTTTGAAAAGCCACCAGTGGGACTAACTCTGCCTTTGTCTGCACTTTACAGAGGGGAAAAAAAAAGGTACAAAGGTACATGCAAAACAAAATAGAACATTTCATAGAGGCAAAGTGAATTTCAAACAGCTCAAAGTTAATATTATTTCCCAACTGTGAACAATTATTTATAACCCAAGTAAGAAAAGACTTCCACTGGAGAGTCTGCAGCAAGTTATATTGCATTAACACTTAAGAGCAGACCGTCATAATTGATTTATCTTGTCAGAAATCAGGATGACTGAGTAGCTTCCTTAAACGACAGACTGAGCCCTGGTCACTGTCATAAACTGAACTAATGACCATGAAGAAATGGAAAATTTATTTCTGAGGAACTCTTTAGGGGGAAGATGGTTCTTAAACTTCCTGGAACCATCAGCACTGCAAGCCTTGACACAGTACACTGAACTTGCTCTAACAAAGTATCCCAGAACAAGAAATTCCTTTTGACAGTCTTTTTAACATACTTTCATTCCTGTCTGATCCATATGCCACATACTCAGTGAGGTGTTGGAATTGGTTTTTCAGTTATGCTTAAGAAAACTACAACAATGCAGTGTTTGTTCCTAAGTATCTACATTTGACTCTCCAGAGATAAGGCCGGTATTAATACACTCAATTTAACCTGCCTACAAAAACCAAAGTACTTACAATAACAGTAGTAGTGCAGGGAGGACAACCACAGGACTGCTGATGTAAGTAATCACTGTGTTGAACCATGTGGGAAAATCATTCTGAATCGTTTCAGAAACAATATCATATATTTTTTCTTGACCACTGTTAGAGGTGCGGGAGGGGAAAAAAGGTAAAATTAAGTTGTAAGGAATCCTGAGTATATTTGTTAAGCAATGTTGCACTGAATAAAAACAAGTTTGGAGGGTGCTTGAATTGAGACACAAGACAGTGATGTTTGGGAGATTGCTCAGTGGCACATTGCATTATGTAAATACAAACTAATCAAATTATCTACATAAAGCAAATCAACTCAGAAAGTTGACATATTCACTTTATTAAACCTTGAACTGTAAAATATTAGTAGCAGAAAAGCATTGTCCTATCAAGTTTGTTTTTTTTTAAATTTACATCTGTAATTTGTGTATTATGGAACATATGTTTATTGTAAGATGGGGGAATAAAATCTTTGCAATTTTAATTAATCCATTATACCTTACCTGAAGGGGCCGCAGCTTAAGGATGGCTTATATCGGGCAATAGCAAAAATTGTTGGTAACATGCACAAGAACAACATAAACAGCAACATGGCCAAGTAGAAATTATTGGATCTGCAAGAAGGTGTAACATGTTTCAGATTATACTGATCAGAGAGAAAACCAGAGGCAACATGAAAGGTACAAGTCTGAATCTACCTATCCAGGCCCAGATCAACATGTCTGAAAGATTCAAATTGTTCTGCTATAATTAGAGTCTGGACAGAGCTGGTTTAAACAGATTCTTAATGAACAAAATTCTGTTTGCACGGCTTTCCAGATACCACTGCTGCAGCCAGAGAACTGGTTACTGCACCCTTTGACAGAAGCTGCCCTTACTGGCCAGTTGTGCTGGGGGAGAAAAAGAACAGACAGAAGTAAATTAATCTTAAAAAAAAATGTTAGAAATAACTATTAAGAATTAGAGATGCTCTAAATTATTTCCATTTTGAATAAATGATTAAGATATTCATCATGATAAAAGAAAAATGAGGAAGGCTTTGTGCAACGCAACAGACAAAAGCAGATATTGCATAGCTTTCAAAGAGAGAAACATCAAGAAATAGGACTTGCAATAGTTAACACATGTAGGTTATTGTGCTCTGTCAGATTTGTATGGAAATAAAGCATTTATGTTAGGCCATGATAGCTATCTGGGAATATTCCCTGACATATTTTTTAGTTCTGGCACATCTTCAACTAACCTGCTTCACAAATCCTCCAGTTTCTCAGCAGTTATGTTTTTTAAAACAAACCTTTGCTATCAGTGTTAGTGTGAAATTTGACTGTCAGCTTTTAGAGCTAAAATCTCCTCTAATTTTCTTCATGTGCACGAAAGACATTTCCTGCACTTGATTTATTCCTTCTCTTTCGTTCTCATTTTGACTCACCGAGATGCTCTGAAAACCTGCTGATGTGGTACATTGCACGTCAGCACAGCCCAGCTCCTCAGGTACATGAGCCCAATCAACTTCAGTACATTGAATGCTGGTAAGCAAGGTGAAAAGAAAGCTCCCATCCTGGAAAAAGTGTGTTATGTCAGTGCTCAGTGTTGCCAGAAGCCATTTTGATAGCAATAGAGTATACTAAAAAAAACCCCAAACCCCACACCAGGTAAACAACCAGTCACTATTAACAGACTTTTAATATAAAGAACTACACGGCCAATATCCTACTTAAATAGGTTTTATTTAAATCGTCAGATTGACTGAGCAATCAGCCAACAAAGGACAAGAAAAATCACAGAAGGACTACGTACCAGATCATTCCTTGGTTGTAGACCAAATGCAATACATTCTCTGCAATTTTGAATTCTCCATATTCTGGCTACAAGAAACACAGTGTAAGATGAATACCTTTGTCTTAATCTTGTTTTCAGACCATTTGTTAGAAGCCTTTGAATCAGTTTGCAGACAGCACATAGCCTGAAACATCCAGACCAAATACCAGCTTCTGGCAGGCAGTGGGAACACAGCAAAACCTACTCTGCAGCCAGGGATTAAATGAGCTGATTCCTCTCTAGTGTACTTCACATCTTCAAGGACAAAGAACACTCCTCAGCTTTTGATGCAAACAGCTTCTTGCTAACCAGGTATTACCCACTGTAATTTTCTTAAAGGGCTGTGTGCTGTTGGTTTCTGTTTCTTGAACTGTTTCTTGCTATCTGTGCTAGGCAAAGGTGTTACAGCTGCAGAAAAGAGGATGTGGGGAACAATTACTTGCCCTTTGTGTCACCTTAGACTGTGGGAAGTGCTCTGTGATCTCATTTTGTGAAAACCACAAATTTTTGCACCAGGGCCATGTGAGTAGGCTAGAGAAAAACATTAAATCTCAACATCTATCTTGTGCCCTCCAATTTAAACTTATTGGGAGCTGTGCCTTTATAGATGTGTGCTACCAAGAAATTATTCATCTGTGGAAAGATTTTAAGGACATTTAGTACTGAGGGAAGGAGCCTACCCATCTTCAACATCTTAGCTTGATAAAATAAGGACTGTACTTACAAACTTGCTTTCCAGATCCCAGCACCAGCAATCACTCAAGTATCGGACACACAGTCCACGGAAAAAATCAATTAGCAGAATGCTGGCGACTGTGAAAATCATGTCGATAATTGAAAGCTTTAGCATCTCCTGAAATACACATTGTTCACACACACTGAGTCATTCTGAAAGCAAACGGACTGCATATGGCTCTTTTGCATTTGTACTTGTATTTTTGGCTCAAGCTTAGTATTCTGAAAAAATATGAATTGAATGTATAAATAACTTCCTTTTAAGCTTTTCCTGTTTGACTTTTCCCTTACTTGTCTTTGTTCTGTTGAAGAGAATAAATATAATCAAGCTTCCAGAGTGCCTTTTATTGCTTGAAGCAATAAAATTCTGGTCATCATGGTATCAAACTTGCTTTTTAGTGTTCTAAAAATGTATCTAGCTAAACTGAAATGGGTTGGTTTTTTGCTATTGTACCCAATCTTTTATTAAGCTAACTCTTGTGATACATATTTGCAAAGTGCTTCACAATGAGAAAAATCTTATTATTCAGACAAACCCACAACCCAATGGCATAGGATCATTAAGCCATAAAAGACAGTTGTTTAGTGCTTACAAAAGAATGGGGTCATCCTATATTTAATTGAGCTTCAAAAAGACACAATTAAATAGGGAAAAAATAAGTTCCATGCATCTCTAGGCCATTCTGGGGAAAAAAGCAAACATTCAAACCCCCCTATTTTCTATGAGACTGTGCAAAAAGGAGAGTGATATACAAGAATAGAAGCTGCGCTAGGAGGGTTCTTTTTCTCCCAACGATCAAACAAGACCTTTAATATTCCTCACTCTGGAACAAGAAGCTCAGCAAGTCAGAAGCACACTAACATCATTAATCCCGTGGCCTAGACATGAGTGTAACACTGACAGAGACCAAAGTCTCAAATGGATCGGTGACATCTTTTGCATTTTTGTGGTTTAAATTTCTCTCTGAATGTATTAGTGCCCATGGAAGTCACAAGCAATGTGCTCTTCACCTGTAGGGAAGAAAAAGGTGTCATATTAAATCTGCAGGTTTTCTGCACCCCACCTGTGGGAACACAACACTGCCATCCAACTGTCCCCATTCCCAC
Organism: Platysteira castanea; assembly: GCA_013397175.1. Lineage (NCBI taxonomy): Eukaryota > Metazoa > Chordata > Aves > Passeriformes > Platysteira > Platysteira castanea. Next base: position 3,579,225 of record VYXC01007095.1, read on the forward strand.
AAAGTGATGGCGTTTTGAAACCTTTTGTTTCAAAAGGTTTTGTTGTTCTCTCTCTCTCTGAAAAACCTAAGACCACTTGATTCTCTAGAGATTTATTGAGGCAGAATGAATAGAGACTTCAGATATTGTACAAAAGACCAAGAGCACAATCTAGTGCTTGTTTGAGGTCTGCATCTCCATCTCCTGTAGCAGCAATCTGAATCTGCAGAGTGCCTGTTGCTGCTTCTATGTCTTTATAGTCTTGTTTCTCTGTAGGGTTAGAAGGGTGTACCCTGTTCAAATAGGATCCATGTCACAGATCTGTACACATCTGCTTGTGCAGTGCTGAAGACAGAGACCAAAGCCTGGCCAAAGAACATTTCAACAACACTAAACATACCATAGATACTGAACAAAACTCAAAGCTTGTATCTGTGACCACATCACTTCACACAGTCTTTACTTTTCTTTCATCATTCTTAGCTAAATTCCAGAACTTATACAAAGAAAAGTTCTAAAACTGAACAAAGCACATTATTTAAATTTTGTCAAATGTGGATTAGGAGTAAGTTGATGACATAATAAAACAATTACATACTTGACCAACATACGTCTCCCAGCACTGATCCTGTGGGTTCTGGGTGTTAAAGGAAATTGTTTGGTTAACCAGTGAGTCAGAGACTGTCAGGCCTTGGCTGCGATGCTCTTCCGATGTGACAAAGCTGTTTCTCTCCATTTGTACATTAGGAATAGTTAAATTGTCGTCCTTAGAAAGAGTTTTGGTTGCTAAGGAGGTGGTAGAATTACTTGCATTGTTGTTCACATCAGAGTCCTGAAATAACAAATGTCCCAGAAGGTACTTTTTAACTGTACATAGGTGCAGATGTCTGTACCTTCTACAGCACACACACACACACACACAGACAAGTCTTCATATGTTTTCAATTAGGCAACTGTTAAACAGCTGTCAATGGACAGAGTCAGATGGAACACCAAAGCGCAGGACTTAAACCTGATTTAGGTAGGTGGAAATATTTGACCTACAGTGCTGACTTTTTTTAATAGTTCAGCAATCCACAGAAATCTATTTATCTTGTTACATCAGCAATGAAACAGATCGAGTTCTCCTAAAAGACTAGTTAAAAAAACCCCTATAAGTAGTTGTAAATGAACATTATCTAAACGTAACTCTACAATCCTATCAAACAAGAATGTTTGAATCAATTTCAAATAAATTTTAATCTGACTTCGTATATTTCACATTAAACAGAATTTTGTCTGTGAAGTCTACTAGCTTTATACATCAGAAAACATCAAGTTAAACTTACAGTGACACTCATACTGTCCACTTTATCCAGGAGAGCAATGATTAAACTGTAGAGGTTTCCCAGGTATAGGACAAGAACCCTGAAAAGAGAATAAAGTGTGGGTTACCAGCATTGGTAACCATTGACTTCTCATGTTCTCTGGTTTGGCTGCACTAAAATATGCAACCAGAGCACTCCTCTCCTGTTCCTCCTTCACTCTGCACGTGTTTTCTACACTGCATAATGCCCGTACCTGGCAAGCTGGAAGCGAAGAGTGGTCCTTGGATGATACATCTCCAGAGCTGCCACCAGTTCAAAAGCAGAGGGTGCAATCATTGTGATCAGTGACACGACTACGCTTACCTATGGAACACAAACGTGGCATTTTTGTGGCGTTTGATGAAGATCTTCTCTGCAATCTTGAGTGCTGATTGAAATACTGCAGAGGCACATGCTTTGGTGATTGCTTTTCTTGGAGGAGATGCTTTAGAAAGTTATTATTGACATTAGTAATAACAGTTGTTATGATCCAAAATTATAGATCTGGAATATCACTCGTGAGTCTTTACTCCAGATATCGTGGCTTCAAAGTTCTACTTTATTAATTGAAATTAAAATTTAACATGTAAGAAATATGAAACTAGCATCTTCCTCTGAAATGAGTGAGTGGCTTCTCCATACCTATTCACTTCCTACTCTCACTCCTTCCTCCGAATGGAAAGATTCACAGAACATTCAGTATCCCCTGATACTGAATCAATCACTGTTATCAAAGTCAATTCCTTTCTAGTCCATCAGCCCAGTGTTTGCTCAGCTGGGCATAAAAGTAGATTTGTAAGTGTGACAGGAGAGATTAAGTTTTGTCCTCACAAAACAGGGACCTCCTAATCTCTGTGAAATGAGCATCTGCACCCCTATCTGCCCAGTTCAGCTGCACTAACACCTGGCTGCAGAGCTGAAGGAGCAAATGTGTCAAGGCCGATCCAGGTCTGCCCCCTCATTCCTCATTTTCCTTGCATATCTCTGGCTATTTACACCTCTGTGCACAATACTGCTGCAGAAAGCCCCCAGACAGCAATCCTGCTTCTGACACAGAGATGGCATAAAGGCAGTGTACCTCATTTTTTTCCCAAAGAGTCAATTCCTTTTTGGTGCGCTCTAACCTTTGGGATCGATCCACGACAAAGTAGATGATGTAAATACTTCCAGCAAGGGAGAGAAGCACGAGGATGTTTGCAATAATTCTTAAACTTATTGTCACTGCCCTAGGAAAAAAAGATACAACCAATACAGCAGGTTGGGGGTCATTTCTGACATGGTTTAGAAGTACAAGACAAGCAGATTAGCACTGATATCTGCATCGAAACACTGCTTTGAAAAGTATCTCTTATCTTATATACATACAAGTTCTTGCTTTTCTTCTTTTCCTGCTCTTCCAATATCGCTTCCTTGAAAGAAACACAGCATTACCATTTTAATAATGTTCAGCAAAAAGAATGCACGTGTCTTTCACAGAAATTAAAATACACTGATAAAAAACCATCCCATCCTGGAGGTGCAAGCAGATAAATGCCACTGTCCTCATTGATTTGTAACACTGATATGTGATATTAAAAAGTGATGGAGATTTCTGAGAAACAAATCCACAGTAAGCAGATACTCGTGCACTTTCAGTCATGCATGTTCAAGGAGGTATAATCAGAGGGTTACACTTCCAGATTTTTTGGCAGGATGCACCTTTAAAATCTGGGTGTCTATTATACAGTACAGTCATTGAAATAACTAAATATCATGGCTTATTAAATTACCCTTGGCACAATTTGAAGTACTTTTTGTTCAGTGACAATGAGAATATGCCAAATTTGGGAAATAAATTACTTTTGATAAAACCACATATGCTCCTAAATTCTAAATGCACAACATCTGTATTTTTAAGAGTTTTCTTATACTGAGAGACCTGTAAGATGTCCCTCCATTTGTTATGGAGAGATGAAATAAACCATAGAATTATAGAATATCTCAAGTTGGAAAAGACCCATAAAGACCATTGAGTCCAACTCCCTGCTGCTCAGAGGAGTACTTAGAGCTAAACAATTTGACTAAAAGCATTGTCCAGATGCTCCTTGAACTCCAACAGGCTTGATGCCATGACCACTTCCCTGGGGAGCCTGATTAATAGCTGATAAAATAAAGAAGAGAGAACAATAAATTGTGTGCAGGAGGTTATAAACCAAAGAGAGAGATATAAAACTTATTTTCATGTAAAAAAGCATCTTGTAAAATATTAGGTGGTTCTGCTTCTCCACATGGATTCCCTGAGGCATAAAACACTTCCTTTGCATAAAAACAATTATATATCCTATAAATTTGTTTATTTTCCTGCCAAATCAATTGTTAGCACAAATTTGATTCCAACACTCAGTGAAATTTCATCACAAGCAAATTTGTTTCTAGTTATCTAACTTCTTGTCACACATACAGGGGCATTAAATAAAACTCTCCCAAGGACACAATGACCTTGCCAGGACAGAGCATCAGCAAATACAATGTGCCTGCAATACCACACAGAGGTGATACCAGCCCTCCCCTGGGCAAACAGATCTGTAAATAAATACCAAAACCCAACAGGAAGTGCAAAGGGATGAGAGGAAGGACTTACGTGGCTTACAGATTAACAAGTAAATCAACTTGAAATAATGTGAAGGTCAGCTGCTCACCCTGATGCTGTTGACTATGGCAGCAGCTTTGCTCTCTGCAGCCTCAGGGTTCCCTATCAAATAGTCCCAAGCACAGAACAGTCGCCAGCAGAAAGTGTAATTTTCATCAGAGGCACTTGCTAAACTCATTCTTGAGTTCTTTGCCATTCTGTAGAGAAATAACAGATATTTAACTGCTCTAGTGTGTGAAGATGGTTATGAAGGAAGCCACTGGTTTGGTTCATGGTTTTCAGATATTTATACATTTAGAGCTACCAAAGGTTTGCAGAAATTAGTATCACTGTTGGCAGCCGTCTGAAGAACATAAAACAGGGTGAGGTGCAGCTCATGAACTTCAGTTTACATCTAGTGCAGAAATGACTCACTGTGGAAGAGCATTTCAATATTTAGTCTTTATAACTGACAAACAAAGCACATAGATCTCACTAGAACTGTGGACTTACACCTATTTCAGTTTTACATCCTCTAGGTAGGATCCAGCTGGAAGATACCATCACTGAGATCACTGTTACAGGAATTAAATCTAGTTTGGTGTATAATTAGTGATTGTGCACAAGATCTGTTTGTTTGCTGTAGTTTTTTCACCCTCAAAATAAATGTTACTGTCAAATAGAAACCCAGTGCCATTTTACAGACCTTGGGAAAAAGGAAGAAAACCCCTCCTACTCATGTCCGGTAGGCAAGATGTCAGAATATTGCAAAGCATAGGAAATGAAATGAAGATTAATAGCTTGTGAAAGAAAGGGCATCTGAAACGACAGCGTTAAAGGGGAGCTGTTCACAGCTAAGCAAAGAGTCACTGAGCTAAGCCAGGAGAAGAGCTGGTCGTATCCAGGAACTGCAGATGTGTAGATCAGTGTCAAATACACCAGTGACCCTTGGCACAAACCAGCAGGTAGAATAAAAACAAATGAAAAGGGAAGGTTTGACCTCAAAACGGAGAGCTATTACAGGCAGCACTGAAAATGTCCCTGGACTGCGCTGTGCCAGATAAATAGGTATCCAGAAGGGAAGAGAAAGCAAATCAGGAGAGGATAGAGTGACCTTGCCCCTTCTCCAAGCACTGCACATCCCTGGATTTATGGGCAGCACTGGCAGTCTTGCTCTCTTGAAGTAACTCCTACTCCTGGGCCTTCCACAGCAAGGAAATTAAGCTTGCATTCCAATGGGGTGCCACGTACCCACTAAAGCAATGCAAAGGATATTACACCTAGGATAGAGTTTTTAAGTTTGTATTTCAATAGAGGGAAGTAATAATAATGCTGAAAGCATTACATTTCAAATACAAATTTCTGTCATAGCGGTATTTATAACAGAAAAGAGGAGAAGAGGAAGGACTTTTACGGGAGTCAAGGCCTTAAACTGCACTGACACAAAGCACGCAGGTCATCATCTGTGCTGGCCTCCTCTTACAGGCTGGGGAATGGAACAGAGAGTGACGATGATAACAAGATAAAGGGCAGTCTAGAGTTGAGCTCAGTCTGCCTCCCTGATCCTAGCAGAGTTGAGCACATTAATAGAACTAAACAGAACAAATACAGAGAAAGTGGAGTAAATACCATTGCCTGAACACACAAGTTTATGAACAGCAGTAAATGGGAGGCCTTACTTTTTCAGAAGAATGATGAAGCTGTAAGCAAACACAGCCATTCCAACAAGGAAGTAGGCAAGAGGCAGCCGGTATCCAGCTTTCCCAATCTTCCTGTCACGACCATAATAGCCATAAAACAGAACAGAGTACTGGAGGTAGCCCTGCAAAGACCAGAACCTGTCAGTAAGAGCAGTAACCAGCAATTACGAGAGAACAGCGACAACAGAAGAATAAGGAGTGGTTTGAGTCTTGCCCCTAGTGACCAGATGGTGTCCAGGTCTTGAGCGGATGCGATGTGCTCCTTGGGAATGGTCTTGCTGACCGTGCTGCCGAACGGTGCTCCGGCCAGGAGCTGCGGGAGAGAGAGCAGGCCTCAGAAGATGGGGAAGAGAAAGAGGGTCTCAGGAGCTGCACGAGCCCATCTGAGCCAGGGCTGCACAGTGGAACCCAGCAAGAGCTGCCCACACGGGTGGTACTCCCAGGATAGCAAGAGCTGTGTCAGCACTGTGCCAGCTTTAAAAGCCACGCTTCTAACGTGAGCATTTTTAAATTAAATTGGGCAGTGTTTGATCTCAAAATGATATTTCAGGATTGCATTTACTTTTCCTTAAAAATTAAAAAAAAATGAAAGTGAATACCTTTTTTTTTCAGTTTACTTTTTATTTCTTCAAGAGGCATTTGCTTTTTTTTTTCCTTTGCACAGTGAGAATAAAATCAGGTATTCCCATGTTTTCTGATAACATTATTAGAGCACAGGGTAGGTGGGGCAAAATAATTTTTATGTATAATTTAACAAAGTTAACAAATTGCCTTACTTGCATGCAAGAACTAAATAAAGTTGTGGCTGTTCAGAACTTCTAGGAAATGCTTTCTAATGGACAATAATCCAGAGTCTGGAGATGAATCCTCTTTTTTTCTCCCTGTAAATGACACTAGCAGGACTTGAATATACTCAACACCCACTATGTCTTTTAAGAATGGGTCCTTTATTTTAGTAATCAGATTAAAACATATTCTCTAAAAGCATTAGCACCATGTTGACAAAATACCGTCTCTAACACTAATAGCAAAAATCTGTTATCCTTTGGCAGAGAAAAACCTCTTAATAGGGGAATTTATTTTAAATAATTCATTTTACAATGTACATTTCCAACTGATGCATGGCCTTAAGTGTGGTGTTTGTTCTGTTCAGAAGGGGAAGTGCAACAGTAAGCATTTCTCTGTGAGTAGTAACAGTGTGTTCTTACCTCTGGTAGGACTACAAATGCTCCCGTCATTATGGTAAGGACAATATTGATTCCAAACAGCCATCTCAAGAAGATGAAGTAAGAGGCAACCCCAGACCCAAAATGACCTTAAACCACAAAGAAACAGTTACCTGACCTGCACAGTCTATAAAAGCTCGTATCATTTATCTGTGATGTATTATTTGAATTGCAGGCCAAAAGAAAAGCCTCTCTTATGCAGGGCATTCAGCAAACTAAGGAATTTTTTCATTTGCAGAACCCCAGTGGGACAAATTTTACTTTTTCAGAATTTCCCCCCTCCCCACCCCCAACTAAGACCATCAATGAGAACTGTTCCATTTCTAAGGTACCTGGAAAGGAAGAAAAAGCTAAGTTTTAAATAAAGAATTCCCTGCTGAAAATTTGCATTTAACTCCCTCCCAATTATTATTTAATTCAGTACATTAAAAAAAATACACCATAAGACTCAGCATTTTAGCAAGTGTTTTACTATTCAATACCATTAAATCTTTATACTTACTCTCGATTTTCTTTATTCTCATTTCCCAAGGAATAAAGATTACCACAAAATTATAGGCAAGTCGAATAAATTTCCTCCAAAGCTGAGAAAAAAGCAGAGAAATGAGAAATATGACACTTCTCCACATGAAAAAAAGAAATTAAAATGAAGTGCTGTGTATTTTGCTCGTGTCTTATCTTTTATCACAAGAATTGTTACAAACGTTGATGACTAAGGTCCTAGTAGGAGCATAATGCCTCAGAGGAAATTTTCTTAGAGGAAAAAATAAGCTTTTGTATTCAACAGCAGCAAATTCAACTGCTCTATTCTCAACTCCAGTACTGCAGCCGAGGCCTGCAGAAATCCTGGGGTTGTATTTTGTAGAGTCTTTATACAACCTCCGTTTTTTTTGTGGTCAGAGGATCTTCCTGCACACCCTGGGCTGTGCATGAACATGTGGGAGAAGAAATAAAATCCACCTGTGCAAAAGTGAGTGCAGGTTTTGAGTTGTTGAGTTAGAGATATAACTTTATGGTATCAAAAAAAAAAAAAAAGTATTCCAGGCATTATAAAGTATTTTTAGTACAGCTAGATATTAAAATCCCACCTATATTTTAGGCATTTTTAATAGCAGTGTCAATATTACATCATGTAATCTAATCTCCTAAAATTAAAGAGGAGTAAGTAACATTTCCAATTACTGAAAATATAACCATTCTCTTTGGCCAAAGTTAATTAATATTTATGGTGATATGGGTATTTAATTGCATGAATGGGAAGTATTTTAATTAAACAAAGAAATTGTAGATGCTGGGAACTGCATGGGAATTGCTGGGATTGCAACTCTCAGTTGAAAACAGGGTTCACAGGGCTGAGAAAGGACTCAAACAGCTTGTGCCAGCTGCACCAAGGATTTATAAGGAATACAAATGCACCCACAGTAAAGCAATATTTGCTAAAATTATAATTTGATAGCTATCATCTCTCTTCCTCCCTACTACGTAGCTGAATAGATAATTTATATTCTTTGAATCCACAGCGTGGGCATCTGGCTTTAATTGGGGAAAAACCCCAAAAAACAACTACAAAGCAAGTGTTAAATGATTGAATTGAAAAAATAAAATTGCTTTCAGCGTCAAGATAGTTAAAGTGTATTTTAACTTCAATTTTCACAAATAATAGCGTGAATGGATTGTCCAATCATGAACAGTATATATTTTGCAAATTACAAAAACTTATGTAAATACATATTCACTTAACAGCTGCATTTTGCTCTTAGCACATGTTCAGCTCCTGAGTTCATAATTTGATGACGTAGTGCTTGTTTTGCTGGGCTACAGTTTTTGTCTCCTTGGTCACCATGCTACTTTCTAAGAAAATATGTAGAAAAAAAAAATCTCTTCCAGTTAAAAAAAAACAAACCCACACCAAAAAAAGGCAGCTCATTCTTCTGCCATTGCTGAATTTAGCCCTAGTGTAAAGGCTAAACTCCCTAATCTGTGCTATGATAAAAGAATACAGATCCCCTACACGTAATGAGTGGTACTAATTAACAGCTGAATTACATCCCTGTGCTGAATGTCTTCAAGCAAATACAACAGAGGCAATTAGATTAGACACAAACATTTTTTTACTGCGAATTCTAAGATGAAAGCTTCTGGTTTTGTATAGGAAGAATGATATGAACCAGTACCGAGCCCAGTCTCTGATTTACTGACATTCTGATTTAGCACTTCTCTTTCTAGCTAAAGTCCGAGTTCCACTCAGATGAAAGGGTGTAAATAGTGTTTAATTTAACAGCAGTTTTACTTCCACTGCATTTGCCACACACGCAAAGGCAGAACAAGGAAAACTTACTCTTTCTACATTGGAAAATGTACAGTGTTTCTGGGGGCCAGCATCACAGAGCAGCAGATACATATGCAGCCCTTCTCTTGGGCACGTGAATAAAATGCTTGGTGTTCTATCTGTTGGAACAACCCTGCCTTTTTGAATTAAGATAAATTAGCAATTAAAAGTCTACTTGTTATGATGACAAAAATATTCTTAATTGCTTAGATGACTAAAGAACTCTTCTCTTCGTTGCTTATTAAGTACAATTTCCTGCATATTATAAATTTCCAGAAACTCAGGCCAGAGTCTATTTTCAGTGGTGAAATAGATTTGCTAAGATTTGATTCAAATTCTCTGAGTACTGTGCAATCAAAAACCCATCTTTAATAATGTATTTCCCATAAGCTATTGTGGGATTGTCTTCCAAACTAAAAGCTAGACACATTTTTCATACTAAGCTATTGAACTGTGGCCCCAGTTTGCAGAAATAGCTCTTCAGAGAATACTGCATCGTGTTGTTATCCCATTCACAGCACCCCCTCTAGCAGGCATCAGTATTTGTAGGCTGTCTGAAAAGAAAGCTTATACTGCATTAACAGAAGGATATTCATCCCTTGAAATTCATCTGCAAAAATGTAATTACTAAAATTACAATGGAAAAAAAAAGAAGGAAAAATAAAAGAAGCTTTGAACTGCTTTTTCCTCTCTCTACAGAGTTCTTGAGCTGGAGAATCAAGATGGCATAGCAAACACACACTTCTCTAAATCAGAACTGCAAATTGCTATTTGTAGGGACAAGAAATTTAAGAGATTTAAGACAAAGGAGCCGTACCTCTGCCCCAGCAGCCTGGTAACCTCTCGTTCTCGTGAGCCTCCCTTCGTACTTCAGCACGATCTCCTTTGCCTGCCTGCGCAAGAGGGTGGAGGGTCAGTCTCTACATTGATCCTGTGCCTCAGGTCTCTTGTTCTGCACAAGCAGCAACCACCAGAGTGGCCAAATGCTCTGAAATACAGCCATGGGCTGTCCCACCATCAACCTCCTATCCAGGCAATGCTTTTTTCTCTCTGACTATTGAGCTTTTTGCTGGTACTTTAAAACTACTCAGAATTTTGTCTGAGAGAATCAGCATTCAAGAGTTTGACTGAAGGGGGAGTTTTCTGTTCCTCTAATTTATTCCTCTGTCCCTTTGTTTCAAAGTCTTTCTTTTAAAATGGTAGAACCCAAATGAGCAAAATGACAAGATCCCCTTTAGAGTCTGGCAATCTCCTGTGGATACTGACACCTTTTCTGCAGGTATGGGGCAGCTCTCTTGTGAGATGGGAAGAGGTGCCTGTTCATATGGTCATACATCATCTTTGAGCTCAGCAGAAGGTGGATGGGGACTACCAAGATCTGATCAACAGAAAGGGGAAAGCAGCAAGTCACAGACTGTGCCCTAGAGAGAAAAATCTCTCTTTGCTTCCCAGATTACACAGGGGCTCTGCTGCTGGCAGGGATTCCTCACGGCTACATTGCCGTCTGAGAACCACCTAGGGTTTTGAGAGAAAATGCCAGATGAAAAGGGCAAAAAACCCCCAAGCCTCAAACAGGTCATCAGGTGAAAGACCTAACAACAGTTTAGACAGGTGGCCCAAAGAGTTACTCACATGCTCTTTTATTGTAAAGTTGATAATAGTGAAATCCTAAACTGTAAAACATTTTATTACTACACTGACCATACTTTTTAAACCTACAATTGTCCAGTATTTACTGCATTTACAATATGTTGCCTGAAGATATGACCAGCTTCTGTTCTCATACCATGCAATTACCTTAAAAAGGCAGGTTGGTTCTCCTTTTTGGGACACAATGCAACAATTTAACTTAAAAATTTATTATGGAGCATTACCAACAGCCTTTCTTTAGACCACTGAATAGCTGAAACTCTCTTTTAATAGTTAATAGCCAAAGCATGATTTCTTGCTCTCTTTTGAGCTGTGACTCTCTAAAGGGAGCCTCAGTCATGCACCACAAACAACTTCACTTCCAGACTGCCCACCCGGAGGCTGCTGCCTTCAGCCAGCTCTCAGACCTTCCCGGAGCATCCTCATGGCACACTTTCCTAGCAGCTGTTAATCATCCCTGTGCACAAACCCTTCCAGCTTACACTGGAAAACTCCCGAGGCTGGGAGCACTGTCATGGTCGGTGAGCCTGAAAACCTCTGTGCAGGCACCTTTACCTGAGCGCCCTCAGCTTCTGCCTCATCGGCCACGGCCGGCAGCGGATATTGGACATAATCTCCTTCTGGTACTGGATGTTCTGAAAGATCTGCTCTGGGTCATGGCTCTCAGCCTTCTCTTCACCAGCATCTTCATCCGAGTTGCTGGCAGCCCAGCACACACCCCACGAGAGGAAAGAGAAGATAAGTTATTCCCGTTCGGATTCCCAGCAGTGTTGATTTGCACAGGATCCAACCTAACAGAGCATTGTAAGAACAGGCATCTAGGGAACTCATGTGACCTTGTTGTTTTAAAGTGGATTAATAATTTGAATGATTTCCCCATCTCCAGGACATACCTCTTTCCCTCCCCACCACTTGTTGGTCAGTTATAAATTATCCCCACTCCTGACCACGAGTCCCAGTCTTTCCTCTCCAAGCACTTCCAGCCACTCAGCTTGTACATCATGCTAGCAAGACTCTCTGTATGTTTTTCTGGAACAAAGTGCTGTCTAAACATTTCCAGCAAGAGCATGTAACATTCATTTATTAATCACACCTATTATTTTGATTTTAATAATGGTAAAATATTTTCTTGTTAGAACAGGGAGAGCAGGGGATTCAATCATGGTGACCATTTAATCCTATTCCCTGCTGAGGGGCACAGGGGTGTGGGACCCCACATACCAAGAATTATTTGTCCCTGTAAAAAGATTCATGTGCTTTGAGGCAGATTTCTGTGGATGATTATTGAATCATCTTTTCTGATGCTGTCACCACATTTGCTAGGCTACAGCTCTTGCAATTCCCTGTTGGTCTATGAAACAGCAGCAATATTCATTCTTGCAGAGGCTTAGCTCTAAAAACCTGTGGTGACTCTCCCTGAATGACACAAGGGGATCTGAAGTACTGCAACAGCCACCAGTCAGGAAGTTTCTCAGTTGTATTGCTATGCACTTGTTGGGAAAGTTCCCTGCAATTTTGCTGAAAAAGCAGCCTTTTAATCACTTAGAAATAAATCATAACCTAAACCATGCCATGGAATAATATTTGAGGGACATACTTCATCAGACCACTAATCCATTGGTCTGCAGTCCTGTCCCTTCAGTCACAGGAGACATTAAAGGGAAATTTACATTTACACAGGAAAAGAGTAAGAGACTTTTTACCGTGCTATATATTGAACTCATTTGAGTTACTTTGCTTTATGTACAGTGTTTACGTTTCAGTACGAAACGTGACTTTGGCAAAATAAAAAAAAATTAAAAACAAACAAACAAACAAACAAACTTAAAGAGGTTTGAAATGTACCATAAAATACAAAGAAGGAATTTTCTCATGCTCATTTCCACGCTACCACACTGCTACTCAAAACAGCCTACCTTCTCCAGTCTCTAACGCGCACTCTAAAGGAGAGCGAAAAGACACGATCCCACTGCCGTGCTGGCCAAAGCAGCCTCCCCTTCCAGCAGGGAGGATCTCCCTTACCTGTGGGGTGGCTCCTGGTAGGTGTAGATGCCGCTCTGCCGCTTCACCGTGCGCTGCTTCTTGCAGGGCTTGGCCGCCCTGGGCGCGGGGGAGCCGGGCGCCGCTGCCATGCCCGCAGGTGCGACCCTGCCCAGCCGGGAGGCAGCCCGGAGCTGGCTGCTCCCACGTCTCGGCAGCAGCCAAATGTCATCAAGCAGCGAGCAGCGAGTGCTGAGAGCCCTGCCGAGCAGAGGATCCTGCCTGGAGCTCCCGCCTGCCTGGGGAAGGTGCCGCTGCCTGGCCGTGCCTTAAAGCCGCAGCGCTCGGCAGCCCCGCCGCGGCCCCTCGGAGCCCGGATCAAGGGGGGAGGCAGAGCTCAGAGGTGGCCCAGCTGCCACCCTGAATCCACAGCCCAGCTCCCCTTGTTGTGGATGAGAGACATCTCTCCGAGCGCCATCCCAGGGCACCGCGCTGGCCCGCTCTGGGTGGTGCTTCCAGCTGATGCTCTCTTGGAGTTTCTGCCTCCTGTGCTTGGAGAGGGTTCTTGCTTAGGAAAAGCGAGGTGGTTTGCGTTTTGGCCCTTTACTAGCAGAGAAACATGAGTGTCGTTCTCCCACAGGGCTTCCAGTTTTCATGGTGGGGAGTCCCCTGATACCCTTGCTGTGGTCAGCACCAGCACCACCTCTGTCAGCATCCCTGTGACACTGGGCTTGGCTGCCAGGATACAACAAACTGCTCCGGGTTCTGCTGGGGCCAGGGAAGAGAATTTTCAGAGCTTTTCTGCATCATAGAAGTTACAGATATTCTAGTCCCATTATAAAAAAACCAGCAAAATACACCAAAAAATGCTTGATATTAATAGCTCCTGTGGCCATAATTTGATGCTCAGAAAGTGGGAGTGAAAGGAAGAGTTTGCAGAGAGTTTTCACTTGTTCCTAACTTGGTATTTTCTCTCCTTAATAGCTCTGCACACAGTGCAGCAAGGATTTTGATTGCATAAATCAGTGGTCTGTTGTAGTTAACTTTTGTTTGCAGCGTCTGACAACAAGAACATTAAGTTCTCCCTTCTATATTTCCTGTAGAGAATAGCACAGGCTGCTTTTTCCCTCTGTCCTGAATTAATCTGAAATATTGCCACTTGGTGAGAAGTTTTACTTTTTTACTGTCTATTGTCCTAGACTTATTTAGTTAAACAACTAAAGGGCTAAGTAGTCACAAGCCTTATCTTTTGTTACAGTATTGAAAGAGCCTGTCCATTTGGTGTAATTCACTTCATTTCTGAGACAAGTAAGGACCAGATAAATATGATTCTGCACTTCCAAAATGTAGCTCACAGCACAGCCCAGAGTTTGCTTGTTTGAAGCTCCCCCAGAAATCTGGGAGTTGCATTAGCACAAAGCAGAAGAGCCCCAGAATTGTAAAGAAATGCCCCTATTCAGAGTTCAGCTGTATTCTGCACCACAGAATGTGTCATATGCATGACTGTTAAAGCCTGCTAAAACCCAGTTACTGCATGGGGCTTTTTCTGTGAGCTGAACTCTAATCCCAACTTCACTCTAAGCATCTCTTGCACCCACCTCCTTCAACCACAATAGAGACTAAAGCCTCTGGACTCCAGTTTCCAGATTACCATGGATGGACCACAAAAAAATTTGCTTTTTTCTGTGCTGTGTTTTATTATATTTCATTTGAAGCCTGCAAAACAGAGTCTGTTAGAGCTTTGGTATCTCAATCTTTCTGTGCCATTCCTAAACCCACAAACCTCTGAATGGCTTTCCTATTTGACTTGCAGTTCACAGGACAAAAGAAACATCCTACTACCCTCTCTGTGTCAGACCATTCATCAAGTGAAAGCAAACAGCCAAAAGGAGTAGGTATCAGCCCAGAAGCACATCTCCATTAAAAGTCTTATCACCTTTTCCCAGCTCAAAAAACAGAAGAACTATTCTGAACGCCAGGAACAGCCTTTAGAGGTTTGATGCTCAGAGTACTGCAAACACACCCACATCACCACTTTCTCTGACATGCCGCAAGATGCATTTTTAATTATATAATTTAAAAGCAGGAATATGTTAATTCAAATGTACTTCCTTGGCTGTCGTTATTGTCCTTTGCATCTCAGCCAGTGGCACAGCACTGGGGGCCAGGTGCTGCTGCCTTAGCTCACAAGAATAAGTGCCCCTCTAGTCAGGCCAGTCTACCACAGTCCATTAACTCCCTGCTTATTCCAGTTATGTGCACAAACATTAATCTCATGTTGCAGAGAGACACTCACTAAGGAAATGCCCCAGAAGGCAGGTTTCGATGCAATAACATCCTGAATTCCCCAGAGCACAAAAGCTAGATTCCCAAAAACTGCAGGAGAGAAACACAGCTATTTCTCCTTCTCTATTACCATTCCTGCTTCATACTTTTCCTTGAGATTTCAGATGTACTACTTTTCATCTGGAGGAACCACAGTGGAGAGATTAAACTCTAACAGCATCTGTAGTTCCTAAAGATTACTCTATTTCACAAATAAAGCTGTATCCTTTAATATGGTGGTGCTATAGCACTACCACAACCATTAAAATGCTAAAATTACTGATTTACATAGATTTAATTGGCTAGTGCATTTTAAAGTGTCAACGAGGCAGATAAATTTAGTTTCCCTTTGTTAGAAGAAAGCTGAGAGTCTAAAAAACAACAAAGGGGCAATTTAAGCCTGACATTTATACAGCTCTAACAGTGCCAGTGCTTGAGGCACATCCATCATAAGAAGTTACTACCAAACACTAAAAGCACAATGAGCAGCAAGAGACTCATGAATTCCGAGCCCATCTGACAGAAGGATGCAGGGAAAACAGAAAGCAGGCTTCAGGAGCTTAGCCCTGAAGCTGGCAACATCCTCCCTTGCCCATGATCCCTGCAATAGCCCCTTTAAAGAATTCAGGCATTAACTCAGGTCACAAAGAGGGTTTTGGTTTTGCTTTTCAACTCAGCCAGCAGTTCAGCAAACCAGAACACCCAGCTGCCCGTTTCAATATGCTCTATTGAATCCAGAAACCCACTTGGGCTTGTTTTAGTCTGAGTGAATACTGCGAGGGTTATAGATTTGATTTCAATTGCCATTAACTGGATGTAAAACAGGACATTAGCCTTTTACTGCGAAACTTTCAGCTCTCTGTGTGTAATAGGAAGACTCACATTTGATCCATAGGATCATTTTGCATTTTCAAGCACTTATCCAGGAAAGAGCTGGGCTGGTGAGCTCTGCTAACTGAAAATTCAAGGAAACAGTAGGCTTTATTCTTCCCCATATGCTCTATTCCCATAGAGGTACAGTTTAAATTTTACCCATCATTCCAGCACTGCAGTTCAAAGTCTCTCTGCTTGGGAGGTTCACAACATTGCTGATCTCAATTTCAAGGTAAAAAAATTAAAAAGGGACAAGTTTTCCAGCCATCTTTGTAACAGAAAGAGAATATTATCCCTCCAGATCCTTAAGTACATAAAACAAAGGGGAGAAAAAACATTTGGAAACACTGACCAAGACAACTTGTGTATCTTTAAGTAAGCTAATTTTCAGAAGTGCTGAAAACATTCACAGAGCCCTGTGATGGGTAATGATGCTGTAGAGCATCCAAGTTTGTGTGAAAACACTGAAACTCCTCTTAGAGGATCTTTACTTTTAGAGCTGAAAGAACTAAGACCAAAAGACACCCCAGTTAGATTTCGAAGACAGACATTCCATTCTCAAATTGCAATCTCAGTTCACCTCTTTAGTCCCCAGAGGTAACACAGATGTGCAGCTGGACATAAGGGCAGCTGTGGGATTTGCAGGGTAACAATGCCAAAGCCATCGTTTTCACTTACTGAGAATAAAATTGATCTCCTGAGCTCTGGTAAATCATTCTCTCCCCACAGGATTGTTTGGGCAGTCTAATTTGATACAGTAGGTTCTGCTCTTCAATTTCAGCACATTCGTAACTCTTGCTGACGTTTATCACACTTGGATCAAGGGGAGTACTCCTATTGTAGTTCAATTTTCTTTGTGAATTCACATCCTACATAAAAAATATTCCATTGAAAAAGCTCCTCCTGTGCAGTTAACTGATCTTAGTCAGTTAGTCATGAGATGACTATTTTTAGTCTTGGATGAGTATCATGACTATTAAAACATAGATTTCTGTGGCAGTACTGCTCACAAGAGAATTTATTGAAACCAGGAAGCTTTCAGGAGTGTTTTGGAGACCTAAAGACAGAGGCTAAGGAAAGAAAATAAGGGAAGCAAAGGAGCTAAAGATGAACAAACAGCCCCATGCCAAGCCAAGCACCCATGGTGGGGCAGAAGAGGCCTCAACGACTTTTACAGCCACTTCAGCTGATGCCTGGCTTGCAGCACTGCCCTGGCCTGGCTCACCATCCCCGGGACCTGCAGCTCTCTACTTTCAGGCAGCAAAAAAGTAATTAGACACCATCAGAAAACTGATTTTTCAAGAATAATACATAATCTGCAGCTACTTCTGCTGTAAGGAAATCAGTGTTTTGTGCAGCTCTGCCTACCCAGCAGCACGATGTGCATCCCACAGACACGTGCGTGTCACCAGAGACCTTTCTGAAAGCCCTGTAACCAAATTACTTTCCAGACTTACGTGAGTCGTTACAAGCCAGACCTAGGAGTCGGTGAAAATGAAGATGATAATTTTAGACCATTTAATAAATAAATAAATAAAGAGAAATTTTACGTTTCAGAAGAGAGGAAGATTTCAAGGAACTGACAATGGCAGAAAGTAACTGGGTAGCCAGGGCTTTCCAGAGTGATGGTACTTGGGAAAGTCTTGCTAGTCAAAAGCCTGGAAGAGGTGGGATGTGTCTGGAGCAGACATCCATAAAGATCTGTTTCTAATTTCCTTGCTTTTTGTAACATCCACTCAATTTCCCACGCTAAAATTGCACCCTAATTTTAGAGGGTTTGGCATTGGAATAGTAAGATTAGTTCATCTATATTTATCGACTAACATCTTCACAAAGGAGACCTTCCTAAAAAACGGGCGAGGAAATTCAGACGAGCTCAATTCACTGCATAAGGAATGTTAGTAATTCTCCTACAACCGAGGAGGTTTGTTTGGGTGCACGATACTTAACTCATTAGCAAAAAGTAATCATCATTTGTCCAAGAAAAAAAAACCACAAATGCAGCTACTCAAATTACTGTCTGCAAAGAGATGAGCTTATTCCTCTTGCTCTCCAGGATATTGCATCAACACTGTACTTGGGAAAGCTGGGGGCACCAGGCTGTGCTTACATGATCACCTGAATTCAGCACTTAATGCTTTAATTTAAAAAAGTAGATCTAGAAATAGATCAAGAAACTGCCAAGGGGCAACTCTGAAAGTGTAACAAAACAAAAAAGAAAAGCTTTGGAGACTTCAAAATATTACAGCCTTGAAGAAAACTATTTTTAATATTCTTCATACAAAGACTGTCTGACTAAATGCTGCAGTAACTCAGTGCAATAAAACTGGACATTTCTTCTTACCCTACCCCAAAGACACACCTCTACAGCTAAGAATAATGATCTTCAGACTGATGTTTAATAAAAAGTAGGCAAAATGTTTTAAATTTTATACAGTCTCAGAAGCACTGTGGTGCCTGAGCTTGCTAAATATCAGATGACCTTGAAAGTGCCTGAGTCATGGGCAGTTCAAGCTGCAACCTAAACAACCATCTTAAATCTTATACATTGTCATGTACTCATTATCCAGACTTTGTACTTTCCTACCACTGAGGGATTTTCACATCAATTATAGAGGAAATGAAGCAAAATGCAATTACAGTCTCCAACAGCTCCAAGGCAGATAGATAGCAAAGGCATGCAGCACAGTTCAAGAGTCAGCTTTCAACAAATGTCACCTATTAGGAGGAATCTAAATGAAACATATATCACTAAGCCACCCACTTCTAAATTATGTCATTAGCTCATCACGAGAATAAGCAGTTATAAGGTTACAGCGATTTCAGATAATCAGCTTTCAAACAGATTTCTCAAAGGGACTTTTCATCTTTGCTTTTACACATCACCATTTGGACTTTCACATGTACTAGAAAATTCTATTATAGTATATTAAATTGAGTTATCCCAATGAAAACATCCCTAGTAAGGTTAACCCAGACACTTCATAATCCATTAGCACCCTCACTTTTTCAGCATAACAAATTTTCTCGTAATAGCTTCTCAGTCTCAAAAGGAAAAAAGACAGCTATAGAACTTCGGAGTGCTCTGAATTGGTGGGATTCAGCTGAACAGTGGGAACACTGCAATGATGAATAAAATCATATTTTTGTCCCTGCCTTCAGTGGATGGGAAGTTGGCCCCGTAGCCTTTGCATTAACTGCTCATAGCCCAGTTCCTAGGAGACCACATGGAACACTCGCCTCCTCAGGGGAGGATCCTTTCTTAACCCACTTTTGTGAAGTGAGCATCTCAGAATTTTTCATTGCTTGCATTTGGGGGGCTTTTGTGTGTGCAAAAGGATTATAAAACAGCACAAAGTGCAGCTTACAAACATAAGGTAAACACTAAAAAAATCTTAATACATATATTTCAGATAGTTCTTTCTTCCCATGACCTCACCACGTGAATACCTTTATCTGCTGCTGAATTAATTATCACTGAGGTTATGGACACCAAGCGTTGGAGCCCAAAAGTTACAAGAAAAGCCTGAGATAATATAAGCAGTGAAGGGACTGTCTTAGTTACTGTGGTAATGATCTCCTTCCTGCCAGCACACATTAAACACACGCTGGTTTTTGTAAGTTCATCTATTGTGCTCACTGGTCTCATGGTACGTTTTATATCCTCTGCAGGTGGAAGGTTTTGAGAAAGCTCTTTAATAGCCAGCATGGGCTTTGCTAAATTAACCCATCTAAGATTTGAGATGTGCTATGAAGATGCATATGGGCAGCCTCTAAGGCTCTGCTTGAGCAAAACAGTTTAAATCTTAATAAGAAAATTATAACTCACAACCTATCATTAATATTTAGCTTTTCATTATTATTACACTACAAACTTAGTCTGATTTTTTTTTTTCACTCCCCTTTCCTGTATTTCCTGTTTATGGTATAATCACTAAGTTCCCACTTTTAAACCCCATATACTCTTCTTAAGATTCTAAGATGTGCAGTTCTTTTCACAATTTAAAAATGTTTCTAAGGTGACACTTAAATGCAGAAAACATATCAACAGAATTCAATCAATTTTTTTTAGGTTTAATTAAATGAGTGCAATCTCTTCTCAACCTGTAAATCATCTTAGCTGTAACTAATACTGATTTGTTTAATTGGGTAACTGGTTTAAATGCTTAAAGAATTAAACTAAACCAACTCCGAAGGAGGAAGTTATTTAAAATTCAGCCTGTGCTGACCTTTAGATTTGTTCTGTAATTCAAAGCACATGAAGTTGAATGAGAAAACAGAACTACTGAAAGTATTGGTGTATGGTTTAATTAGTTCTTTCAGGATGTGTATTCATTTCTAAATGGATAACGTATCTATCAATAGGAAAGAAAATGTGGTGAAAGTAGTGACATCTGGAAAAAAACCACAGAAAGAACATCAGTAAAAGTTCTTATAAAAAGTCTTACTTTTTATGAGTAAAAGGGTTTTCCTTTGAGGCTCCATTTCTATTATCACACAATGAATCTTCTGCCATCACAAACACAGATGTTCCCTTAAGCCTGCACAAATGCCAAAAGCTCTTTGTCTTAATATCCACTCTGGAAGAGCTTCTTTGTTAATGAGGATGTATTAGCAATTTATTAAGTAATGTTCCTGCATCTGCTGCTGGTCCTTAGCCTTTCCCTTCCATGTGACCCAAGTCAAGCTCTGCACAAGATGAGCCTGGAGGAAGGCAGAGCAAACAATGAGCTCTGGAGGCAGCAGCCCCGTGGGGGACCAGGGTGAGGACAGCATCCCGCTTTTACCTGTAACATAAATATATATATGTGTGATGAATTTGATGCATCCAGGGGTGATCAGCAGGATGAGAACCCCTTCACCTCCATGTGACAGGAGGCTGAGTGCAGTCATAATGATAACCTGGATTTGCTGGCCTGAATTAAATGTGCTGGTAATTAATTTCACCATTAGATGCTGCCAGACCTGGGCAGGGGTGAAAGCCATTCCCACCTCTTATTACACGTATAAGCATAAATCACCATCAAGATCGGTGCTTCCAGGAGAACTCACGGGACCTGCAGCATCCCTCTCTGCTGGAGGATCCTGGCAGCTCTCGGAGCGCGTTTCCCTGCAGAGAGAGCCGAATGCTCCATCGTGTGGCCAAGCTGCTGCCTCGTACGTGGCTGCTCTCAGGGTTAACGGGTTCCTTTGGCAAAGAAAATTTAGAGTAACTCTTAGGAGAGAAACGAAACATCGAAAAGAAGGTGTTTTCAGCTAAAAAAAAAAAAAAAGCCTCAAATAAATGCTGCAGATGCAGTCACATATATCTGGTTTAACTGCAGAGCATAGGGTGGCAATGGGAAGCTGAGATAAACCCGAGAGCACTCGAGTCACAGGAAACTGATGTGAAAGTCTAGAAAGAGTTAAATCCCCACTCGAAGTCCAGATCACTGTTCAGAACTCAAAGGCCGTTCTTTTGATCTGTTAATAAGGAGTGAGCAATTAATTATGAAAAAATTCCCCTATATAATGTGCAAAATGCTTTTATTATCCTTCTTCCTTTCTGAGATATATAAATGGCACTGCTTTTTCACTTCGGGCTGGGGTTTTTTTCTTTTACTTTTTAATATCAGAAACATTGAGAATGTTTTTTAATTTGACCTTTTTACTTGATTCTTCAGTGAACTTTTTAGGCCCTGCTTCTTCAGTCTAGCATAAATATCCGGGGCCACATTAAATGCTTAATATCTGCAGCCGACTAGAAGAGTAAGAATTATTGTTATTAACATTTATCAACACGAAATCAACATGAAGGGACATTTAGGCTCCCATTCAGAGCCTACTGAAAGTTTTCAGCAGTTGTTCCACTTAGGCCTTGCTAAGGGCTTTGAAAATGGTCCAGTGCAACCAAAGATTCCAGCCATAAAGACCTTGGAAATTTTGTTTATAGGGCAAGGACTGAACTTTCCATTCACTGGCCATCATGGAGCAGTTGAAAATGTGGGGATGCACTAGCAGCTTTGTTCAAAGGCTGGTCCCACACCCTCTGCCTAGAACAAATGGATACGTTTAGAGAAATAATATCTTTCACTGAAAGATGAAGTTCTCATAGATGGTTTTGATACAGAAGGGAGGCATCTGATTCTGATGAGTAATGTTTCCTAGAAATGTGACTCCATTGTCTAATTTTCATTAAATAATTTCTTCCTTCTTGTAATGATGAATAATAAAATCAATATATTGCAAGTGACAGAACATAAAACAAGCTTGGAGTGCAGAACATGTGATCTGTCACATTCATAGTGCTTTTTGAAGAAGGCAAATGAAACTTACAGTTGAAACAGCGCTGACATTCCAACTGCCAGAGCATATTTCTGAAAATTATTGTCTCTAATTATTAGTATAATCCACGTTCACTTATTGTTAAAAGTCTCCTTGAAATAAAATTAAGGGGTGAAGCATTCAATACTGAGTGCTCTGCTCCTCCTGCACACTCAAAGTAGACAAATTCTGTAAACCATAAGTTTTTAAGTACCGAGTCCAGACATTTAAGTGTTCTGTTTAAGCACAAGAAACTAATCTGATTTTCTTGTAACCTGATTTGAAATTTGTAACATGACCTAAAATGAAGAAACCAGATCAATGAGATCAGGAACCTGTACTTCTCCAAGGAAAAAAAAAGCCAACAGAACGAATTCACAGACATACACAGAGACAAAACAGCTGGAATCTGAGATGAATGTAGCTAAACAAGCTTCTATCATTTGAGATGACACACGTTGATTTCCTGGAACGTTTAACATCAGTGTTCTTTTCTGTAGATCAGTTGGAAACTAAAAATACCTGAAAGGGAAAGGTTCAAGTCACTGGATCATAAATCTCCGTTTTAGAAGGTAAAAATTCTCAAGAACCCATTCCTGATGGTCATATTCTCCCTGTGGCCAGTGCAGCACCTCGCAGGAAATTCTGTAGTGGAAAGAAAAGTCCAGGCATGAAAGCAATGCCTAAAGCACTTGTCCCCTGCTTTGGGAAGTGTCTGCCAAGTACAGCTTGGTAGGAGTGGGAAATGCAGCAACCAGACAGCAACAGGAAGGACTGGAGGGGAACAGGTTTCATCGGACCTAATGCTGGAACCCAGGATGCTCTGACTCACCCCATCTCCAAACCAGCCTGAAAAGAACTCTTCTGAGTGTGATAAACAGATGTTGTCTAACGAGATGTCTGACAGAATATGTAAAAGAGCATTTAGCAGTGAGTTTCACTGGTTGTTCATGGACCGTGTGTGCTTCAGCAAAAAACGTGAGTGACTCATAAAGAGAAATTATCAGGTTAGGAAAATTCTCGAGATATTCCTAGGAACAGAACTTAGAGGGGAAACGAGATGTCTGAAGATTTTCTTTCAGTAACAAACATTTTTGAAAACCTGGGTAGCCACATCAATAATTATTACACCCCTGGTAATTACACTTCGATTTAGCTCTCGTATCTCATCCCACATCTCAGATCAGGCAACTGCTTAATCAATTTATGGTGCTTTTACACAAACATAGGTGGTTTGGCTGTTTAATCTCTTTCATTGCAAGTTCAACTCTTGGGGATAATAGTTTCTGAGCATTTAAATGAGTGCTAGAATAAACTGCAATTCCCTGATCAAACAGCAAGAAAAGTTGGGGTATTTTTTTAAAATCCTTTTCTGTTTACACATTTCTGAAGCACAGCTGAGAGAAAAACATCAGTGGGGGACCAAAGCCAGAGCACCTTAGAAGGAAACAAAGGCTACAGCTTCTGCAGCTACTCAGCTCTTCACAAAGCCTTGGCTACGAGCTCATGGCAGCCTTTTGCCATGACCTCCCAGACATTTAGGACACAGGCACTAGTCCTCACCAGGAAACCATTCCCACTCTGCCCACCAGATCAAGGGAAAAAGGTCATTAAGAGACAAACCTGAGGACTGGAATTCTCCCGTTGTCAAGTGGGTGGTTAAGCACGGCCAGCTCACCTGGGAAGGGTGGTGGTGGGGCAGCTTGCCAGGGATCTGCAGGAACTTCCCCTAGGGAATTCAAAGAAATTATATTCAGTGTGATGAACATATTTCTACCTGTGTGGGTTAACAGCCTGTGGTACCTTTGTGTCCCAAACTGCTGGGGAATCACTGGAAGCAGAAAGGGAAGCTTTGCCTGGAGTATTTAACAGCACCTGCTGGGGCAAAAGGCTGGCTGCTGGCAGGGGGATGAGCATAGTCAAAAGGCATTAATAGTCCTTGGAGAAGAATCCATGAAGGGAATGGCCTGCACCTCCATCACTTGATCCTGTCAGGACAAATCAGCTCGCTTGGTCTCTGCCTCTCTGTAAGATGAATAAACAAAACCGTCGGGAAAATGATTGCTATTTCCAGTGAAACGAGCATCCTTTCTTTCACTGATTTGCAGAGCAAAAAACTGTCAAGAAGATACAGGGAGGAAGACAGTAAAACAGTTATGAAAAAGGAAATACCATCCCCAAGTCGAATTTGGCTGTTTGAGCTGGCAGGATGGGATCACTAAGGGTATTATCAGGGAGAACAGAAAAACAGAAGGCATCTGAGTTGACAGGAGGAGGAAACAGAAATAGATTGTTCAGCCTTGCAGCCTATTGATGCTGCTGTCAAACACAGCCACCCCTTCCAAGGCTCCTTTGGGGAGTTGTGGGCTCTGCCAGGACACAGGGATGTAGCTTCAGCACCAAAGGGACTTTCAGCTGCTTTGCAGCCAGTGGCCCAGGCTCCGCGTGCTTACTCCTTAGTGAGTCTATGAAGATTAGAGAAGGGGGAAAAACCCAGGATTTGAATGCAAATGAGACATCACCTACCAGTATTTACAGTCATACTCGCTGGCAGGTGCTGTAGGACTCTGCTTACTCTGCCCCAGTAAAAATCCATGGTGACAAGGGAGCAAAGCCTAGAGATGAGCCTTTCCCAGCCAGACCATGCTGCTGAGCAGCTCAGTGTCCCAGCCTGGCTCTCCTCGGTGACCAGGCACTGTGTCCCCACGAGATGGCTGCAGAGGCTGTGGCATCGCGTGCAGAGCCCTCAGCTAAAGGGTTCAAAGTACCTCAAATGAATGTGGCCACTCCAAGAAGCTGCTTCTTTCAAAAATGCAAATCCTTGTGACATTTGTCAAAACATCATTAAAAAGGATTAAAAAAAAAAAAAAAAGGAATTTAATAATTCATCTGGTTTTTTAGATTTTTTTCTCCTTCCTGTTTTGCATTTTGTTCTGCTCAGTGTTGGGTTATATGCTCCACACAATTCAAATCATCAGCATCAGATGATTTTTTTTCTTTCTGCTTTTTTTGAAATCAATCTTTTTTCGGAAGTTCTTTTGAAGCCTCTGCATCTCTGTTTTCTGCAATTAGGCTTTTTGTGTTAATTACACTGATTGTCAAACCTTCCATCTTTCCCATGCTTGGCTGCCGTTCACTGCTCACACTGCCTGGTCACTACACCACCCACTCCTTTCCATTTTGGATTTTTTGGTAACTGGCCATGCCATGTCCTAGCTTGACACCAGCTGTGGGGTCTTAAGCTCCAATTCAGCCAAGGAACATGTGCATAATTCTAAACACAAGCTTGAGCAGGAAAAGCTTGGCTGGTCACCTGGCCCTGGAAACGTTGCCCTGACAAGGAAGATGAACAGCACCTAAAGAGCAACCTCAGCCAAGGGCTCCCACTCCCTCTGAGTGTGAACAGCTGAAATCTGAGTCCTGCCTCCTCTGTCTGAAACTGTTTTAGTGTGGGTAACACAAACACTTTAGTCCAGGGAGATCTACATGCCCATATGATAATTGTAATTTTCTGAGGGTCTGAAGGACAGAGCGTGGATTTTAGCCTGGAAACCTCTTCTGTAACAAATATTAAATGCCAAACAACCCAGAATCCCTTTTTTAGCCTGGATCTAATAACAGCCTTAGTTTGGAAAGTCCCACAGAGAAAACCTATATAAGATTTCTCCAAAATCCATCTTTATCCCACTCTTGGTTGAAACCTGGCTCTTTGTCAGCTTTCTCTGAATTGCTACACTTGTTCAAATCCATTAATTATGCCAATATTGGAGCAAAGTGTTGGCTAAACAGTAAACCAAAGCCTGCCTATTTCTACCCAGCCAGGCTTCAGGCATGATTACTTACAGATTTACATCCCCTTTTTAACATGTACCCCTTTTTTAGGCTGATTCTTCTAAAGTTTAAACAAACAATGCCAGCCTCAGCCACAACCTCAGCATAGAAGCCAACAACTTTTGCTGTTGTCAATTTTAATTTTCATCTCGGTCTAACAAAAAATCCTATTTTATCCTTTAAATAAGCCCAACCATCAACAACAACAACAACAAATCTACCATCACACATATATTTAGCACATTTGGGTTTTTACATCCTTTTTTCTGCCCCAAGAGAGATCAAAAATTGTTCAATGTCAGACTTCCACAGACCTTGTTCATCAGGAAAAAAAGCTCTGGTCTAAATTTCGACCATGAATAAACCTTCATGGCCTCATCTAAACCCCGGTCCCTTAATTTTCATTATTACACTGTATGCAAAGTGTGTGAGTCACACAGAGATCCCCTTTGGATAAGGCCACAAAGACTTTGTTCTAAGCCCTGAATGTGCACATTTAACCTTCTGAAATCAATGCACATGGCCATTACTAGCTGTTGTTTCATGCTTGTGGATTTGAGGACTGGCTCTCATTGGAGAGATGATTGATTAATTTCAACGTTGCAAAACCCTCATTTAGCCAGGGGGACATTTCTGGAGTTCAATTTTCTAACTGAAAACCATCCATAAGAGTACATTAAAATTATCTAATTTTGAACCTCTGAACCTTTTCACAAGAACTTGCACATGGACTTCTTTCAAATTTATTTTTTAAAAATATTTTCAGCCATTGTGCCACTGAAATTAGACATGTGTATGATTTCCCACCCCCCCCATTTCTTATTACAGAATCTGAAGGGGGATTCTCTTGTAGCTTGGTTGCAATTTACAGCCTCTAAAAAGTGTGACAATTGAGACAGAGAGTTAAGAGACCCCAAAACAAGGTCCAGAACACACCATGTATATGTTGAGTTTCTAGAACTGGGCATAAATACATGAGACAAATGCTAAACCAGGCAAAACTGTTTATTTTAGAAAGATCTCATTACAGAAGCAGAAAGGACAGTTAATCACTTTGTTTCTATTTCCCTGGGAAACTGTTCCATTAATGGAATTTCCCACCAAGAAAAGTTAGCACTTTATTAATATTTTATTTGAAATTAAATCAAATTATGATAATTTGAAGAAGGTAATATAATGGCAATTTAATCTCTTTTCCATTTTCTCTTCTAATTTAATTCAATATGTGATAAAGGGTGTGAAAATCAGAGAGGGTGGATTTTTATATCTATACTTCTTAGTTGTGAGAAAGGAGTGGGTAGTAGTAAATATTTGGGGAAGTTTAAATCTTAAAAAGCAACACAAAAACATGTAACACTTTCATGTGCAATTCACAAATCAGCCTTTGAGGTGAAACAAAGTGCAAGGCAACATTCTAAGATTTTTTAAAGTATTTATAATTTTTATCTAGGCTTGGGAAGAAAGGAATCTGCAAAAGAAAGACTTCTCAATAAACGCACAGATACGAAGAAATTGTAACAACAGATGACGTGAGAAAAGAGTTACCTCCTCTGCTCAAAAAAATTACTATTTTCTGCCTTTCACAGAAGTCCTGTAATTGTTGACTGTAGAGTTTAAAAAATCCTGCTAAGAAACAATTTTATTATATATACATATACACACACACATATATATATATATGTAAATACATAGCAAGCATTTTCAAACCAGAGATGAACCCTAAAATTTTTGGGATGTTTTACATTCTGAAGTAAGATTTCTTTTCCAAATGATGACATGTGGATTTTAAATATTAGTAGCAAATTATTATCAAAATATGAATATAAACATTACCTTTATATCCATTTGTTTTAAACTATAAACTCTCCTGCATGGATTTCACTTTTCTAACTGTGACATTAATATTAATATATCTGTATAGCGTATAAAATTATGGAAATAACTGGAATATTAAGATTGATATGAAATTGTATGCGTTCATACCAGTTACATCTGTCATCTGAAAAGGCTGTGTTAGATACCCTTAGCAGATTAATCAAGTGCTGTAAGCTTTCTAGTTATCTCTTTTTCCAGATATTACTGGAGTCATTACAAGTGACACAACAAACTAAGCGTTGAACAGAAGACAAGGCTTGGACTGAAAATAAATCCTGCCTAGCTGGAAAAACGTATGCACTGAGAGTAATTCCTTCTCAGGACAGAAATATAAACTGATTTCCAGACAAGCAGCAGGCTCAGGAATCTCAGTCTTGGGGGAATCCCGGGAGGGCAGCGGTGTTAAGGGTGAGGAGTATGGGATGTGCCCTACAGCAATTATCTCCTCTTGATGCTGTGCAAGAGAGCAACATCTGTGTCTTCCTCTGACATGGACAGCAGTGCCCTAGAGGTGGTGAACTCATAGGATCCAAGAAATGTCTGCACGTGAAAGAGAAATGCACTCCGTCCTTTATTTGGCTTAATTAAGCAGAAAACCAGTATTAGCAGCTTTGAGAAAATCCAAGACAAATGTAAGCATCTGGTATTTTCCACTCATCCCTTCATTTGGGCTTTCTTGGCATATGAGCTGTGTTTTTGGCTGATTTCCACTACAAGCAGAGAAGAGAAGAAGTCAAGAAGTGTCCTTGCTTTCCCACCATTCATCCTCACTCTTTTCCAAAAAACCAGTGATAAGGCCAGAGTAGTCTCTGTGGGCATCCCAGGCAGAGTGGGACATCTGACTTCCTTCTAAAAAATTTGTACTATATACAGTTGCAATATTTTTGCCATATTTTCTCTACACGTCAAATTACTCGGAGAGTCTTGACAACTCTTTTGGCAACTCCTTTTCTTGCTGCCTCCTCAGCTACAAAAGGCTGTTTTTCTTGTCAACCCTAGTTGCATTTGCAAAAAAAAAAAATAGCCAGAAGGAGATTGCCAACGAATCAGCAAAAGAATAAAATTCTTCTCCCTTCCTCTACAAATATTTTCGTGTATCTACATTCTGTACAAATAACTGTATGTTCCCACGTTTAACCAGGAGCTGCAATCATTACTAAAAAAGAAAAATTTCATGCTATTTATCTTCAAAATGATGGTGTGTGAGAAACGTTCAGCCTCTTAACGGAGCTTATTTGACTTCAGTTTATCAGGAACATAAGTTGACAACAGCTGATGACCAAAATAAATAAAACCTGTTTCTTGCACATGAGGAATACAGGTCTTGCACACATTCCCTTCAAAGAGTTCAGCTTCAGTCAAGCAAGACCACAGTGAAATGTAGTTTGGGGTCTCAGGTTTAACACCAGAAGAAGAAATCAGAGCAATATAAATTACAGTTTGATCCCCAGCATAGACAGTTTAATAGGCCGTGATTTAGCAAAGCATTTAAGCAAATGTTTAAATCCCATTGATTTAAGTGGGGTTTAAGTACATATTAAGTACTTAGCTGAATTGAGGCCATACTGTGAGGGGACTCTTAGAACAAGGAAAGCACAGTAGGCTTTAGGGATCTTTATTTACAGCTCAGATGTTTAACTTTGTAAATTTGGCTAAGGAACCTGTATATTGCAAAAAGGAGCCAAGGACAGACTGCAAGAACATTTGGCTGCCCAGGGTCACTTCAGGATAATGCAACCTACCAATATGGGATTTAGTTTCTAAAACACTTTTATCCTGAAATTTACCACATGTAATTTATAATTAAGCTGACTTGCCTTTATGTGTCATTCAGCACTTCATTGTACATACAGATTTCTGATGCTGCCAAATTTCTTGTGCTCTCATTTATTCTTCTCCCATTTTTCCCTCTCACTTTTAACCCCAACCTTCTGGTTGCAGGGTGTGGAGGAGGCATATGGAATTTGCTGTTTGTCAATCAACTCTCACTGCAGAACTAGAAACACAAAAAGCTAAAAGCAACAAGTGTTTCATCCTGGAACATGAAAATTTGTTTCCCAAAAGAGAGGATCAAAACAGATATTTCACTGTACTTAAAGGAGAGCTGTTAAAATTATATAATTTCTCTCATAGGTGTATCAAAACTATGTTGTGTCTATATGGACTTTGCTAAATATTGCAGCTGTAACAAAGTATTATATTGCCCACAGGGTGACTTTTAATTATTTATCTTTTCTTCTTGACTCCAGATATTATACAACTTATCTAACTCTACTGACACTATCGCAGAAGACTGAACCATTTCTATTTATCTTGCAGAGCAGGAGCTTGCTTTTGGGGACATTAATAACTCTTGTTGTCAGTTTTTCTTTTTGGGAATCAGCCTATTTCCGGAGAGGTCTGGGAAGCTTGGCTTTCTTGGTCGAATTACAACCAGCAGGAAACAGACCATTATATCATGTCCAAGAACTGCATTTTGTAGGGAAATAAAGACTCAAGGCTTTATGGAATCACCTAATCATATATTAAAACAGATTACCTTTGAAAAAAGTTCTTATTTAGCAGTATGCCCTGAGACTTATTAGAAACCTTCTTCTTGGTACTATCTTTATGGCAGGTCCAAATAACAATATGATCAAATTTTAGACATCCAAAAAAATCCCTTTAATTTCACTGCTCGGGCTTGGCTTACTTCTAATAAACATCTAGTTATATAGATAACACTGTACAAATCAATAATAGTCATAATTCCATAAATAAATAATAAGAAGACTTTTCTGTTAGTTAAGAAGGATGAGCAATGTTTTCAAGGCATTTAATTTGCTGCGGGGAAAGCATCCTAGCAAAGCTAATCCCTGATTTATAAATTCAATTTTCAGATTTGCGCCGAACAAGTTTGTGATAATGCTACAAGTTAATCTCACCCTTCCCAGACTCCTACCAGGCGGTAAATTTTCAGAAAAACATGTTTCATTCCAGGGAAGACACGGAGATCCATTTACAGCACAGCCACTACAAAGTACGCACAAACACTCACCCAGCTTGAAAATATCCAAGTGCAAGGCCAATTTAACCACGTGATAAACTGACTTTTCTGCCACTGGATGCACTTTTCCTGGTAATTAAACCCTGCTAAGGAAGTTGTATCAATCAGTGAGGATGCTGACCTTTGTGGGTGCCTGTGGAGGTGAGCACACACAGCCCTGGGCACACAAACCCTCAGCCCCACCCGCTCTCACCTGAGCCTGTGCAGAACACTCTAATTCCATTACACAGCCTTGCTCTGGATTTCTCAGAACTGTGCTAATCCCAGCTTGAAGGCCAGGACACAGCAGTCTCTGAGCTGAGGCCAAATGCATTTCTAATGATTAGCAGATAAATTAGGGAAATACTGAGCCTATTAAAATGAACATACTCAGGAACGTAATTGGAGAGTGAATTAAATCATTCCTTTCACACTGATTAAACCAATAAAACAGGATGGTGGCTCGTGCTCTGAAAGTGTATTACCTGGCATTTCATCATGCAGTCTGCCAGAAAACAAAGAAGAAAGAGTAACTAAGCTTTAGCAACTGCATTCAGGACATTGTGGCTATTTAAAGAACAGTGTTTCCAGTGTAAATACTTGCCTCAAAGTAAATTTTTACACTACCCAACATGTAAATATTTACAATGGAAAGCAGCTTAATTTTTCTTCATTCTCAATCATGACAAAACACGTTGGTCTCATTTACCTCCTCAGCTGAATCAAATCTTTTTGATAGTAGTATAATACGGCTACAAAAATCTACTTTGGGAAAAGATTTCAGTGAACAACTAAAGAGGATTACTTTTTCAGGAAATACACTAGAGGTTTCCAATACTTTTTCTTTTCATTTGAAGTCCCTCCAAACAGTCTAAGCTCCCAAGCAGTAGAAAGCAAATAGCACAGTAAAACAGTGGTTCTGTGGTGGAGGGGGAAAAATTAACAATTTTTCAGTAAACTTTCTGTTCAGTATATTACTACATTGACCCAGTGTCAGTTTTATTCCAAATTTGTGTTGCAAGTTGTGTATCTTAACAAAATAAATGCCAAAGAGGGGCTGTTCTCATTCAGAAAATACAAATCCATATCCAACTTCAATTAGCTGTGAAGTCAGGATCTTAGGAATCCTGAGGTGGATAGGTGTGAGAAGCTCATACCTGCAGAGTTAAAATACTCTCAGCAGTCACACCCCAAACGTCTTTGGGTTTTGTTTGTTTGTTTGTTTAAATTACCATCTAAGAGCCCAGTGATTTAGGAGAACTTTCAGCGTCTCTGCTCTAGAAGGTGAAATGTGGGACTGATGAGCTCTAACCAGGGCAGCTGCACTTGGTTTGAGTTTTATGAAGAGGCTCAGTAAAAGAAAATCTCCGCCACTGAGATCTGCCAGGGCATCCTGAGCTCTGCTGGCTGCAGAGCTGCTAGCGCTGTGAGTGGAGAACCCAAGCAGCATTTATAGGATGTGTCTTTTTTGAGACCACAGGAATCCTCAAGCACTCGAGCTAATGCTCCACAGGCCTGCTCAGGCCTTGGAAGCCATCCAGCACTCGCAACGGAGAGATCAGAAGAGATTAATTTCATCTACTGCTTGAGATGAGCGTTCTGCTTCGGGGGAAAACAGCACTTTTTGACCTCACCCCGGAAAGATTAGACTGTTCCTGGTACCAGAATTATTTTAACGCAGAGAAAGGCTTCATTGCAGGTTTCAGGGCAGGCTGGCTGCTCTTTTGGTTTCCTGGGGTGTGTGGCTATCAGTTTATGGAGGGGTCCTGGCAGGGCACAAGGGGAGATTCAGCTCTCGGAGCAGTGTCACCATCCCTCACTGAGACATGGACTGGGACTCACCCAGTGATGAGACTTTTAAAGGAATGTGCTGAAAACCCAGCTTGGCCTGGGAAACTGATCAAGGAATCCTCCCGGACGAGAAATTTACTGAAGGAATTATCCAAATGAGGCTGGAAGGCTCTAAACAATGTAATATGTTGTTTATTTCCAGCATCTAGGGGATATATTATCCCTCAGATGAAAATGAAACCCATAAGAGAGGAAAGTTATTTGATAAAACCACCACAATAAACCAGAGTCATTGTATCTTCAAAAGCAAAGCCATTTTCAGGCCAACAAAGAGAAGGATTTTGAATTCTCCACTATAAATATTCAAAATATTCCAAAAAAGCACTTTGAGAACCCCTTAGACATGGCCAAAAGCACAGGCCTTACAGCTATTCCTGTTTCTGTGACATTGGCATCAGGTGTTTTTTTTCTACGATTTTCCACAGAAACCTTTGCCTTGTCCTCCACAGCTCACGATCTGTGTAAGGTTACTGGGAAACAATGCCACAGACAACAGTTTTCCCTGTAGCTTTCCTCCATTTTTACAGGTTATGCTTTATGGTTTGACTGTACTGAAGTAGACTTAAAAGGCAATAATTTCTCTCAATGTCCTACAAGTTTTATACCAAAGCTATGATTCTGTTACACAGATATTTCTGCTCATCTCAGTGCAAGTTGTAGTTTACTTGCAGATGACACAGTGTGACCATCTGAATTCCTGCTAATAGTTACTTAAGAATATAGAGCAACTAAATTAAACAACTATCCTCATAATCAAACCCACAATAATCTCTATAATTAGCTCTTTTTATCTTTTTTTTTTTTTTGTTTCCCCATAATATAACAGCAAAAGACCAGGACTTCTCAGACACTAACAAGAATCAAGAACAGAAAATAAGATCAAATATCTTTGTTTTACCAACAATTTTTAGGCTCAGACACCAGCAAGTCTGTGGAAAAGTCAATACACAGACTTGTGGGCACCATTATATAATTTCCTGTTGCTTTTCCAAGAATCCCATGATCATTTAATGTGGCACTTGCAGGAAATACATAAAAAGGAGTATTGAAGACAGAACTGCAGCAGTGGGATGACATCAATACAAATGCAAATACACACCATCCAGAGATTATTCCAAGAATGCTGTTAAAAATAATCAGCTCTATGAATTCTGAGAGCCCAGGATGGGTGTGCCAAGGCACCTCTTTGGAAGGCCATGGCCAGCAGAGTGCAGAAGGCACAACCCAATAAATGAGGCCATTCTTCTGAAGGAATGCCTGGGTTGATACATTACCAGTACCTGAAGAACCACCCAGACCCTGGGAGGGCAGTGCAGGTACTGAAATGAGCACAAAACCACACGGCTTGAGGTTTCCAGAGGCCTGGGGAGACACCCATTTGTTCAGATGCAGCCAGAACAAAACATTCACAAAACATACAATTTTCCTTTGTGCCAGTTATTCTATGGA
Organism: Platysteira castanea; assembly: GCA_013397175.1. Taxonomy (NCBI): domain Eukaryota; kingdom Metazoa; phylum Chordata; class Aves; order Passeriformes; genus Platysteira; species Platysteira castanea. Next base: position 3,613,575 of record VYXC01007095.1, read on the forward strand.
GTAACAGCCTAGAGGCCTGACACCTTCACAGTTTTACTTGCCCTGGGGCATTGAGGAATGGCACCTCTATCTCACCCCAGCCCCAGGCAGGGGGTTCTAGAAGCTCTTTGTGCCAGCCTGGCACTGCAGAACTCCCAGGCCAACAAACCAAGAGGGAGGACCAATATTTGCTGCAGCAGGGCAGCAGCACAAAGCAGGGTGTAAAATCCAGCTCAGGCTGTTTTCACCAGGGTTTAATTTAACCCTGTGCTAGAACAGTTCAAACTGTGTTACTGTCAGCTGCTACCCTGAGATTTATTAAAAAGGAGTGTAAATGGTGACACCTTGAAACACTATCCTTTGTTTGGAAGAAGAAAGTACTTGGGATTGCTAATATGATGCCCAAATACACTCAAGGGTCTAAAACAGGCTATGGACAGTAGATTTCATTAGAATCAAGTTTTAGCAATTTATTTTTAATCTATGTCAAGCACTCAGCAGAGGGGAAGAGATCCCCCATCAAGTATTCAATTAGGAACAATGATCTCACAATTGTATTCCTGCTGCCTGGGACACTCATTACTCATAAAATCCTGAGCTCTGAATACTGGCTGGAAACACTGCTGCCAAGTGTGAAATAAGGCAGTGGGAGAGAAAAGGGAATAATAATAATAATGATGATGATAAAAAGAAAGGCTTCTAAAAGTTATAAACCAATAAAAAGGAGTCTGGATATTACGAGGTAAAAAGCAGGAGGTGTTAGAGAAATACCACACAGGAAAGGCCTCAGGCTTCTACTTTTCATGTCACCTGTCCCAAAGAACTTGGAAATCCATAGGTTTTCTTTAGTAAGCAGTAACTACATACTAAAATATCATAGGGTGGATCAGGTACTGCAGTTCCCATCCCACTGATTTTCAGAGGAAGGTGAGAAATTTGTGAAGGCCAATTATAGGACAAAGAGAACGGTGTCAAAACATCTGCATAGGAGGAAGGATACTCCTTTCAGAATTTTACAATCCACCCGCAAATATACTCTAAACTCTTACCAGCTCCTCTGACAGCCACTGCCAGAGGTGTCTGCAGGATGCACAGACCCAAGAATTCCCCACGGGCCCTGAGCTCAGCTGCTTTCCAAGAACCTCATTCTGCAACCCCTTAGAACAAACTTGCACTCGCATCACCCTGCCCTGGCATTTCCCTACAGGGTGTCACAGCGTGTATCACCTCAATTAAAGTAAATAATGTTGTTTCTCTTACACTTGATGACTTTCACTTGATAACTGGAGCGAGCTCTGGTCATCAGGACTGGAAATCTATTTTCCCTTTGTCTCTGTCTGTGATACGCCCCAATTTGGTTTTTTCTGTTGAAGACAGTCAGGGACTCAAGATGGCAATAGAGAGCTGGAAAACGTATATTCCAGGAAAGTGCTATAAATATCCCTTTTGTTGCTTAATGTGTTGTTAAACCTCTTGCTAGAGTGGCCCTTAGTGTTAATCTGCCCATCAGTCTCTCAAAAATTCCCATCTGAAATTATCAACAAATAGTTCGGTCTGTAGAGAATGTTTATTTGCAGTTGCACAACTCTCAGTTTGCAGAATATTATCTGCTTAAAACATAAGCAAACAGCCACAGTCTAGGAAAACCAGGACAGTGAAAATTAATTCATAATCTTATTTTGTAGTAAATTTAGTGTTAGATGATTTAGCAATGTTTAGTATGCTTTGGATATATCATGTGCCTTACAGGCAAATATTGTAATTTTTTTTTAATGGCTATCAGTAAAAAATATGATTTTAGAGAGCAAACGTGCATTTTTGTAAAGAAGAGGTTTCTGGTTTCCCTTGTGTGGAACCACCCTACAATACAAACTGGATGCAGGGTTTCTGGCTTGGCTTTGAGGCTGCTGTGTGCTCCCTGCCAGCTGCTGCCTTCCATCCCAGAGGTGGCAGCCTGGAAATGATGAATGAACTAATTCATACAGTCTGCAGCTACCTGAGTGTCAGAGATATACCTGATATGCATTACATATGTCTAGGTATAAGGACACAAACTAAATTTGGGTTACCAGCACTGAAAAGCCAAGGAATTGTACAATTATCACTTACCAGTATTTCCCACGCTAAACATGTCCAAAAAAAGTAACATTTTCTACAAGATTATCCTTAATTAGTCTTTGTTCCTTGAAGATCTTGTAATAGTTCACCTCTTTCAGCCTAAGTGACTCTGCTGGCCAGAGAACGTGCTGTGTGAAGGGCTGGGCCAGAGCTGATAAGGGTTTATCCCTTTACTTCTGTGGGCTTCACATCAAGCCTACAGCTCCTGCTGGGGGAGAAAAGAAATGTTTTTTTAAATAGAAAAGGCTAATTTATGCCTAAGCGCCTGTTTCTGATCAGAGTAAATGTTGAAAGCTTTAAAGCTTTAAAGCTGATTACAAATTAAAATATCAGTGTCCCCAAATGCTTTCCTAACTTCAAAAAATTGGCTGCTGGGCAGGAGCTGCAGGGACAGGTGTGCTGAGCCCTGACACCTATTTCAAGATCAGAAGAGGGCACTAGGACTTAAGTTATATTCAGCATAATCCAAGACAAAGAGAGTGGGGGGGAAAAAACCAGTGAAAAGTGTCAGAAATAGTCTTTTGTTATTCTAGTGCTCCTCTTTCATAAAGTGAGAAAACAGGCGGGGCTGGAGGCCCGTGGGACTGGGATCTGTGGCAGCTCCAGCACGGCTCAAGGGACAAATCCTGCCACGAACATTTACAGCAGAACCTCCAAAGTGTGGGAGCTCATCCCCCACCACAGCCTCCCCTCCACCCTGCCCTGCTCGGGTGGATCTGTGTGCGTTCTTCCTCTGCTGGGCTCTGTGCAAAGGCCAAGCCACCAGGATGGCAGCTGCTCACAAAGAGCTGCCCATCCACCCTGCCGAGCACCAGGAAGGGTCAGGAGATGCCCCTCGTGGGCTTCAGAGAAACGGGGAATTCTACACTGCAGCTTGAGGGTGATAAAAAGCCACACACCCCCCAGCAAAAAGCCCCTTTGTGTCTGGTTCTCCTCGTAGCCATGAAGCAGAGTAATTGCATTATGGTTGTTACTAGCTGTTAAACCTGATGTGGTGATTTTGAAACAGCACAAAATGAATTTTCATCACGCAGGACTTCGCCACAGATTGTGCATGCCCCGTGTTAAGGGGCTGCATTGAGTGGTGATGGGGAAACCACTCGGCTCGGTGCAGTTTATATCAGCCAGCTCAGCTGCTTTATCTCCCTCTGCTATCACTGCAGAGAGGATTACCTGGACAAAGAGAACCCAAGGTTTCTCTGAAACACCTTCTGTGTGAATATTTTTCTCACCCTGTGGTTCTAAAGAGGATTTAGGAAGAACTGCACCACACAGTAGTCAAAACAGACACGTGGATATCCACTATGTATCAATAAATCCATGTAAATCCAAGTTGCAGGACGTACAAAGAGCTGTACTAGTTGAAGCCGAATTATCCTGTGTGATAAAAGACAAATACAGAAGACTGTGATAGGAGAGTAATCAACACTTTTCCAGGTGTCCTCTCCCAACTCCCAGCAATTTCTGGCTCAGGGACTTCAAGTCAGGTGTTGTCTTTTTTTAAACATCCCTGGGTAGATTTTTCATGCATGGATTTCCTCCATCTTCCTCCAGAGATGTAACAAAGACCCAGAAGGAAACATAGTGAAATTTTCCCTACATTCATTTCTGTTGCCACCCAAAAGAGCAGCCCCAGGACTCGTCCTTACCCCACACAGAACTCAGCCCGTGCAGGGCTGCTGGGGAAGAACTGATGGCTACGACTGGCTGGGAGACAGGAGTGCTGTGTCCATTCCTTACTGCTGAACATGAAACACGTGCCAATGTCCCTCCTGAAAGTTCATACCCACCTAAGCCACCCTAATGGGAACATTTGGTATCACTCTTCCAGGACTTGGAGAAATCAGAGGCCAGAAAGCCCTCTCAGGGAAAAGAAAACTCTTTAAAAAGGAGCACCTCGAACACAACTGCTGTTTAAAAATACATTTACAGCTTACTCAAATGGAAAAGTCAAGTTATTTAGTGTATATTCCTCTGTAAGCTGGAGGGGAAAAGAAATTTGGCTTATGCCTAGAAAAAAGATATTCTGAACCCACCGAGAATAATTCAAATTGCATTTTATAAGAAGAAATTATGGGTACAAGCAACCATCTGTCTTTGGTTTTTTAAATGGTGCCTTTCAAAATGCAAGATCCCTAGCCTGAGTCTATTTTCTATTTAAAAAATAATTATTATTGTGTTTTACTAAAAACTGAGTGAGGAAAAGCTGCTTCTAAGATAGACAGGAACAGAAGGGGACTGGCACATTTGTGTGTAAATCAGGAGTGACTATCAAAGGAATTAATGCTTTGGCTAGAGCTTATCAATGTGGTTTCTCAATGTGTCTGAGGGTAGAAGGTCTCTGTAACCAAAGTCAGATCTTCTAAGATGACTTGATGTTGCTCTGGCCTCTCCCTTGGACCAAGAATTTTAAATCTTACTCTGCAGCCTTTAGATCTCCTCACTAACTCAGGCCAGTGTCTCTGCTCCAGTGAGAAGGTGCTAACTCTTGTCTTCTCAAACCTTAGAAGAAGATACACATCTGTAGCACAAATACCAGCACATGAGGAATCCACACGAACTTGAGAGGGAGGGGCTGGAAAGGCTGAATTACAGGGAGGTAAAGCTGCTGCACGTCCTGTGCTGTGCAGTGGGATTTCCTAGGAAACCTCTGCTGTTCACCTGATATAAAGGTGTGTGGATGTAGGATTTCAATTGCAAATCAACAACAGAATATGCAGAATTTCTAAAATATTAATTTGGTTAATATTGAAGGCCTTGTCAGAACTTTTTTTTAACTCCTTACAACTGAATCATGACACCACTGAGTTTTTCTTGACTACTATCCCAGACTGGCTATCACTTCTCTCCAAAACAACCTCCTTTTGGTTGTCTTTACTTTTTCAAACTCAAACAGCTGAGTGAAGAACCTAAAAATGCAGATTATCAGAGAAGCACAAACAATGTTGTCTTTCATATAGTCCATCTCATGATTTCAGTACACATGCCATTTTTATCTAAGGACCAAAATAAGAGCCCACATCTAGTCAGATTCTCCTTGTTGCCAGCACTCCCACCTCAGAATTAGTCAGGTCACGTGAACACATCACTGAAATAAATTGTCTTGCTGAGTAACTGGTTCTTTGCATGCACAGTCACAGTCACGACAGCACAGGAGTCTGATTGCACAGATTAAAGGTATGATCTCCCACGGAGATCTAAAAAGGCAATAACACCCACCAGAAATTTACTACAGTTATGATTCAGGATCTTGCCACCAACGTCTTGGAGAGTCTGGATATTTTAGCAGAGACATTGCAGGGGGCATACACTGTCAGAAATATCCAAAGGATTTCCATTAGCCCAGAAAAAGGATGAAAATAATTAAGTATGGTGTATTCCTGACTGCAGTCAAAATTATACTGATGTAGTTCTTAAAATTTTGAAATTGGTCTCCCTGCTCCACCAGTGTAAGGCTGGGCAGGAGAGATGGATTCTTGATGGTGCCTTAGGAGAACTGGAAGCTGAATTTGAAATGGAGTAGCCAATTTATGGCTAACTCCTGCTAATGATAGCAGCAAAAGTGTGTGTTTATTGCAAACATTTAAAGCTTTGAGGGCAGACATTTACAAAGGTGCAAGTCAATAGTGGCTTCCTAAAGCTGGAAAGTAAAAGGACATAAATGAGCATTAATGTTATTTTTTAAAGGGAAAGGAACAAAGTTATACTAATGCAGATGCAGAATAAGAAACACAGCAATTGAAAAAATAATTAGGATAAAAAGTGTGGCAGCTTAGTGGGATTGATTTGCTCTTTGAAAGTCAATAATAAAAAATCACTGCTTTGAAAAGGAAGGACAGATTCACTAAAAGGTAAATGCTCATTACTTTTATTTTTAAAAGCATGCAAAATAATGAGGAAAAGTTGAAAGCTAGGGATGTATTTTGGGGGAATATGTCATACCCTAGACATTAAACAGGAATAAACCCACAAGATTTCAAACTAAGACTTTTAGAGACATGAGATACTTATTAAATTCCTCTTGGTAAAGGGACAGTGATTTTATAGATCTTCCTTTAAATTAGACCTTTGGTATTTTCAAGTATTGAATATACCATCAGGAAAGGTTAGGAGCAATGTGCCAACTTCACTGATATCATCCATTTCCATCTGATCAAGCCAGTAACAGATTGGACACAGATTGATCAGGATAAATTTGTATGGAGTTCAGCTCCCCCTGGAAGAAAGCACCCCATGAAGCTAAACATGGTTTCATGGTATTAGGAAAAAATGGTGAAAACAGAGCAGAAAAGCAGAGAAATGCTTTGAGACAGTCAGTGTTTGTAAATGAAGGAAGTGATAAAAATGGTGCAGGGATTGCCCTAACACCTAGCACTGAACTCTTTGGGCATACTCTGCTCCCAGGGAGGACACTTGTGTACTGATTGCTGCAGGACAGCTGGACATGCACCTATTACTCCCCAGAAAATCATCTCAGCTCTTATTAATGCCAGCACAGGAGACACAAGGACAGGACGTGCTCCTTTTGGTATGAGTTGCCTCTCAGAGCACGGTGGGGATTTGGACTGAGGGTTTAATTTCGTGCCAGCTTGCCCACAGCTCTCCCTAATAACCATCCAAGTGACCAGAGCATCCAAAGGATGGTGCCTTTTTAATTATAAAAGTTGCTTTTCCAAAGACAAAAGAACTACCTCCACCCACCAATCCCAAAATCCAAAACAGACTGGAACCTTGGAGAGTTTACAATAAAATAAAACCATAGCTAATTTTTAACAGATCACTGCTCTATCTTTTCAAGCTTTGTGTAACAACACATCATTCACTTCACCTTAACTTCACTATTATGTTATAGTTTGCACCACTGTAATTGTCTCTCTGAAAAGAGATCCCAAAAAGATTCAGAAAGGCATCTCTTTACCCAGTGTACTGACTGTGCTTATTGATGTGAGTGGTAGAATAATTTGCATGACAGCTATTAAGAAATTCTACAGCCAATTTATGATCTTCTGTTTTCATGGTATAGGTAGCAAATATTTTCATGACAGAAGCCTGACTTATCTGACTGTATGGATTTTTAACTTGGGGGACGACAACTTCCCTTTTTAAAATATCAAATGAAGACATCTGCAGACCTAAAAAAAAAAAAAAAAGAAGAAAAAAAAAAAGAAAAAGGGAGAGAAAAAACCCTCACAACTTCTGCTTCTCTGTGGAGGATGTTGAGAACTATCACATTTACACTGCAGTCACAAGTGTGCAGACCTGCTCCTCATGCACAGCATGCACAAACCAGCATTTGAGGTGACTGAATGGAAGAGTGCACAGGCTTGCTCAGTGTGCTCCTTCCTTTAACCACAGAATTTACTGCTTGCAGCAACAACTACAGAAAAATTTAAATTGTGGTTTTTACTGAAGTGCACCGCTAACCAGCAATTCTGCCATGAGACAAACTGATTACCTAAAGCCATAAAGCACTGCAGCATAACAATATACATAATTAAGAAATTAAAAAGTAATTAGGAAATCTCACCGAGATCTTGGTGGAATTAAGATAAAAGTTTACAAATTGAGGAGGCAGCATTGAGACTGGAACAGTTTTCAGAGGGAGGGCGGTGTTCAGGATTGGGTTTTGCAAGGCAATGCTCATCCATAACTCAGGAAATGTTTTTGGGGAGCCTCATGGGGCAGAGACAGCTCCTTCCACCCTGCAGGCCACAGGTCTCAAATTTCACACACTGCTCACAATAACCATAAAGGACACTGTTAAAAAAATACCATAAAAAAGGAAAGAAGCTCTATTTCTCCACCTTATAGATTTCTTCAGTAACCCCCACAGTTCTGAGGGCAAGGAAGAGGTGGTAGTTTTTTAGAGGAGAAACTTTACGGGCTAAAATAATGTAACACAGGTAATGACAACTTATTCCTTAACTAAACACAAACTTTTCCCTTCAGCCCCGTGAGAGGCTGGCAACACCTGTGCAAGTTAAACATCAAAACTTGGATAAAGTCACTGTATGTTTGGTCCCCAGAAGGAAGAGTCACCTTCTGAGAAAGGCAACTGCTCTTGCTTTACTGTGGTGGGTCTCTTTGATGCTGGCAAACAGAACATGAAAAATACTCCAGCAGTGGAAATCTCCTGAAGGTGCAAACCACTTCTAGACTAAACTGGAATTGCCTGCGTGGCGCTTGGGTTGATGTTTGTAACGAGATACTGTGAAAACAGAAGTGAACTTGACCTCGCCCTTATCTTTGGACTTGCAAAATGATCCCTGCTGGAAACTTCCTCACATTTCCTTTCATGTGCCAGATCAAGACTGAGACCAATCAGATAAAGCAGCGTGCCTTGAAGGCTTGACTCGCAGCTGTCCACACAGTTAACCTTAGCCACGGAGGAAAAAAAATAATCAAACAATCTATTTTCTGTGCAGCCCCACCAATGCTGCACCATGAGACGTGGCACTAATTTCCCAACAGGGTTTACTTTGAAGCTGACAAGTGTTCAGCTGTGATTAAAAATTCCAAATGGATGGAAGTACCTGTCACTCAGATGGGTCCCTCAGCTGCACTGGTGACCACAGGACACCACCCAGGAGTCCACCTGCCCGTTTGTGTAGGAGGAAGGTGCTGCAGAGACTCAGTTTGAGGGTACATCAGTTAACTTCCACAGCAGGTACAGGCTTGACTCACAGTCAGCCGAAATGAAAGGCAGTTAGTTGTTATTTTACCTTTAGGATCAAGGATTATACATCAGACAAAGAAACCCCCAAACAAAACAAATTTTAAAAACAAACAAAACAAAAAACCACACACAAAACAAACAAACAAAACTTCAAGCAAACCCAAACAACCAAAACCCCTAAAATCACCATGGGAAATTTTGCACTCCTGCTCCCAAAACTCACAGGTCTATTGTGATCAGTTTTTATTACCTGGTTCAGGAAAATAGCTGTTTTATCAGCCCATTTTCATTTATCCATGAAAACCCTCTACCAAAACACACTAACTGTAATAAACAAAAAATTGTATTTGGATAACTTCACTACCTGCAGGGGAAATTGTGACTTTGGAAGTAAACTCATGTCAGACAAAAATGACAGCTCCTTATGGACAGTATTTCATTCAAAACTTCACTGCAGCTACTTGTAGACACTTTGAATAATCACTTACAATTAAACAAATATCCACTGTCTTGTTAGCAGAACACAAGATTGAGCTATTTTAGCTTCTTTGATGAATCATTCATTCCAAAACCTTTTTAGAGTAATGAATGCTTTTTAAGTAAAACTCAGCTGAACTGTAGAGGTTATTAAATTGTATTAAACAGACATTCTAAACATTAAATACCAAGTGAACACACTAAGTAGGAACACTACAGGTGATTTAAATCAAGAACCAGAAGCTAGAAAGTGAATAGAAAAATTCAAAACATTTTCAATAATAGTTACAGCAAATACTCAAAACAGTTGTTTAGTCTAGGTTAAATCCTTATTTGGGACATATTAGGCTAAAAATGCCTTCTGATGCTCATGTGCTGGCTTTCTTTTAAGAAGGAACAGGAGGAATGTGGGAGAGGAACAGTGACATTTTCCTCTCAAACATTTAGTTGTATGAGTAATTTTACCACATGAAGACTCCTGTGGATTTTACCAGGACTGTTTGTGTAAGGAGTTCCTCATGGGCATGATTGTTCACAGGTTCTGAGCCATTAGAGGCTATTAACTCTCCTCCATGGTAATAACCTTATTTACATATTTATTCTCAATGAACAGTCCCAGTCATTGAGAGGAAATAAGGAAAATATTTCACTATATTTCTCAAAAGTACAGTTATTAAAATTATAGGTTGTCAAATCTGCTATCAAGCAAAGAGTTGACAAAAAGCAAATCAGGAGTCTGGAAGTCACTTCTTTTTTTTTTTTTTTTTTCATGAAAACTGACCCGAAAGAAAGAGGGGGAAAAAAGTCCCTGGCACAGTAAACATCTACAAATTTTGAACATCCCTCTTTGATTATGCTGCAGAAGCCTCAAGTGCAAAACAGTTCCTTTTTCCTTCCCCATACCAAAAATGTTACAAAACAGACTCCTGTCCCTTGTTTCGACTTACAAAATTCCACATGAATTTTGATGAAAACAGGAACTAAAGAGTAGAGCATTTTACCCTTGAATTTGTAGAAAAAAACTGCTTTTCACTGTCATGGCAATTTTCTTTAGTCACTATAAGTACCCACAGTAATGCGGGCACAGGTTTCTCTGCAGAGGATCTCTGTAGAGTGTGTGTGCAGTGTCCTGGGAAACTCCAGGATGCTTCTACAGCGTTGTAGGAAAAAAACTCTGGCAATCACGCCGACCTCAGGGCCCCCTGTGTTTTTTACAACCAGATCCTGGCTGAGAGACTTTCCCTGCCCCACACCTCTTTTCATTTAAGTTGGGACAAGTCAATGTTGGCACTGGATGCCTCCTTGGATTTCAGTATCCCTGTGCAATCACCACAACTGCTGCCAAAACAGGAGCAGGGATGAGCTGGCGCTCCAGCAGAGAAGACAGGATGGACTCAGAGTTATCCTATTTTCACACCCACCTTCAATAGCTTCTCTTGGCTTTGCCCATCTTGGTTTTAGCCACTGAAAGTGATAGTTGTCCCCCCCGCCCCAAGAGAAATGGGCTTTAAGATACAGGGTTAAACCCACTGAAAGAACATGCACAACAAGAAATTAATATCTTGTTAGAAACATGACACTGAAACAAGGGCATTATAATCACTGGAAGATTTAAGCGGACGTGATTATAGTAATTTATATCTTGATGTGATTACAGTAATTTGTATCTATTAAAATTAACACGCATTTTAAATCTCTTTCCATGTTAAATTTTTTAAGGAAATGATACACTTCAATTTAATGATACAAAATTCACCCCAAACACATTACTTATTTCTTCTTAATTTTGTCACATAACTGTAACACAACCACAAAACAAAAAGTGCCGGATACAGAAAGATTAAGTTACCTAAATGTGATCAGAATGAAATTGTGGGTATTTCTGGCAATGTTAGTGAAGATTTTTTTTTCTTTTGAAGGATCTCCTGCATAAGTGACATAAATGTTCTCTTCCCTTGGCTTCACTTGTCATAAACATTGCATTAAAGGGACATATCAATATATCTTCAGTCCATGCCAGCATTTCCCCAGTCAGCTTTTGCTTTTATGTCATTCAGATCCATCCACAGTTCAAAACTACAGGGGAGAGAGGACTTGTGATGAATAAATATATAGAGCAATTAAAATTAATGCCCAGAGTGGAGTCTTGCTAGGATAATAATAGATAAGTAATAACAGATAAGCAATCCTCACATTTTATGTGTTCAGAGGAATTTCAAAACATGAATCACTCACCTCAGCCTCAGGTGGCAGATGTGCTTTTGCAGTTTTACAGCTGAGGAAGGCACGTGGCAGCAACAGAGGCATTTGGAAGGAGGATGAAATAGGTACAAGGACAGAATAATAGCAAGCACAGCTTTTCAGACACTAAAGTGAAGCTCTCAAGAGGCTTCTTTCCTTCTTCTCTCTCCTGTCTCCCTGTGACACGAGAGGTCTCCAAGCTGCCATGTAACCATGTTAAAAAACTGGGAAAAAGCCAGTGTTGACCAACTCTTCAGTCTACTCTCTTTCACCCACCAGCTAAGGTTCAGCTGTTAATGCTGCCCAAGAACTTTCTCCTGGGTTTGAATTCTGATTCCTACCTTTGGAGAAGGGTGGGCAAGCAGTGGCAAGTGCTCAGGTTAGATGATGACGGCAGTGAAGGAAAATAACTAAGAAACCCCAGAGGAAAGTAAGATGAAAAGGTCACAGACCAAACAGTGCCACAGTAAAGTGAATTTGGCAGATGAGAAAAGAGAAAGGAGGAAAAATAGCACCAAATTCAAATTACCCTGTGTTAGCACAACCTAGAGCACTCCATTTCTGCCAAAGGCTCACAATCAAATCTTCCTAACTTCTAGCAGATTTCAGGCAGAGGAGAATCAAGTTTCAAGAAAACAAATCAAGTGCCAGAACCGTGATACCTATTTCTGTCTCCTTTCTCTGTTAGGTCTTTGAATTTCCTGGGCAGGACTGGATTTCATCAATTTCACATTAATCATCATTTTAAAGTTTTACATTTACAGTAGCAAGCCAGAGCTAGCAGCACTTCTCCTGGTATCCTAAACTGGCATAGTTTCAAAACATTGTGCCATAATTTCACAAAACAGGCTGGGGACACACTAAATTTGTAACTACTGTTGGCAGCAGTTTATACCAACGAGACACTGTGTCAGGATGCTAAAATAGTTTTTAAAAATCCGGGAGGATGTTCTGTACAGCACATCTTTCAGTAGCTGGTTTCAAGCAACCCGTGTGTAGCACTGTTACACTGCTGTCTCATAAGAGCCAAACAACTGAGATTTGTTATAGGCTGACTTAACATCAAGGACGTGTGTATTTTTAACTTAAATCTAAATCAAAAGGAGCATTTGATTCCAAACACAGCATTTGAATAAATGTACATAACTGCTAAAACCAGTTACAGAAATTATGTGAGGACATGCAAGGAGAAAAGGTCAGAAGCTAGTTTATATTAAAATTCATGACAGATTGGCTGTTCTCTTAATTTAGAATACAAAGTTCTTCATTTGTCAATTTGATAAAATGCATGTTTAAAAAAGCCCACTCCTACCAGATGTTGGTTTTATATGGCTTACTTTGTACAGTTCACACAAAAGACACATGTGGTTTATATAATTATTTTTGGAAGCTTTCAAGGATTTCCTAAAATGCTTTAATAAATTGTTAAAAAAAAATCAGGTTAGCCCCTTTGGAAGAAAGAGCAGATAACACCTGTATGGATGAATTACCAGACCTTGGTTCAACACCCAGCACCTCCAGTTTTCTTTGCAAAGAATGTCCATGTTATTTTCTGTGTTCCCAGCTGCACAGCTTCCCCTAATTCATCTTAGAATTTTGTGCTGCTCTGTTCACATCATGTATGAAGGTAGTACCTTCTCCAAAGAAGAGACTCGAATTTCTTATAGTGTATAGAATAACAAGAATAAAATGGACCTAAACTAATAACAGAAGATTTAATCACAGTAAATCAAGCAACTATTATGGAAAACAGGTAAACTGAACTGAAAGGAGCACGGTGATGGAACAAAGTAACAGCACACTGGGAAATCAAAGCAAGAAATCCTATTTCATTATTTATTTGAACTCGGGCCACCAGGTATAAGCAGCACACGTGAGACACTCCCCACTTCATGCCTTCCCCACACTGCAGATGTTTCTGAGAGAGACAGGGGCTTGTTGCTGTCTGAGAAGAAGAGCCTGACTTCTCGTGGTTGCAGCTGACATTAAGCAAAATCACCCCCCTTGCTGGAAATAACACACAACAGGAAAAGGGCCATACAAACCATAGACTAGCCCTGCTCCAGCCTTTTTAAAGAAGACAATGTTGCACTACCTTCAAAATTTAGATGAAAGGACACAATCTGTATGGTGAGAACCAACCCACCAAAGAAGCTGTTTTGACTGGTTTCCTATTTTGTCAGCTGTGCAGCTGTGGAAGGGCCATCCTGCAGTATGTCACAGAATTTCAGCCATCAAAACGAACATGCACAAGAAGCCTGCAGTACTGGGATAAGTATTTTCTTTCCTTTTACTCTTTTAAATAACTGATCACTGCTATTTCTTGAAATAGCAACATATAGAATAAGATGAGAAATTACCTCAAGCTTCATATTTTTGAAGATTCTCTTCCCAGCTCTCTCAATTCTTGTGTCCTGAATCACATATTCCTTTCACTATGACCCTTTTCCACTCCCACTTACACCAGGAGACCAGTCAGTGCCGGCAGCCTCACCACGCCAGTGGCTGTAAAAGGTTCAGAGTCTGTCTCTGAAAGGATGACTGACTAAATCATGACAAAGACAGTAAAAAATTCTATGAAGTTGCACTCACTTTCCCCCAAAAAGCCACATCAGAAGGAAGGAAGAAAGGAAGACAGCTTGACTTGATACACTAAGGAATGCATTTAAATTTAAATTAAAACCTGATTACTGTCATAATGCGTTTGTATTTAGGAAACCCAATGATTAACTGAAGAGAAAGTCAAAAGAAATGAAGCATGGCCTACAATAGAACTGTGGAGGCAGCATTCTTTAGTTGACTAGAAAGGCAGATATCTCTATGTAAAACTGTTGTAGGTTTTGTTTGATTGGGTTTTTCTTGGTTGTATTTCTTTTGTGCTTTAATTTGCAAAAGACTTAACCTCAAGAATTGTATGTGAAAACAAATTTCAGTGCCAATTAGTTTCTGTAGCTTAATAAAAAATACGTTCTTCATGCAGATATCGTGTTTAATTTCTTTTGAATATATAATGAGGAAAACGCAGACAAAAAAAGTGGTTGTGCTTCTGCAAGTTGAAGGGAAATCAGCTGATGTCAATGTAATAGAATTTCTTGTACAGATTTCATCAACTTTTCTAATCTATCTGCAACTTCCCGGAGCAGGTGAAATGTGTTTGGAATAAGAGCAGTGCTATTTCTATATTAGCTTTGCTTGGTGTGATCTATAAATGTGAAATTCAGACATTTTCTCTGGTAATTTTCATGTGTCTGTATCATCACCAGTTATGCCACTAACATTTTAACTAAACCAATGATATACTTCTCAGTGTTGTGTTAATATTATCTTTTATTAAAATAGGATCAGCCATTCATTTTTTCAGTCATTTCAGATTTTTTTTAAATGTTCTGTTTGATTTTTTTTTTTAACGAGCCTATGGACAATTATATAATTAAATTAATAAGAATT